>PNEQ01027040.1:96828-109622 GCA_003012365.1 Medauroidea extradentata
TTAAGTGTTTAAAATCAAGTAAGTCTGTGTGCTATGATAAGATCCCTAGCTTTATAATTAAAGGGTGTTCAACTATTTTTGCTCCTATACTGGCTCATATATTTAATACCAGTCTTTCCACAGGAATTTTTCCTAATTCCTGGAAAACTGCCATTGTTATACCCATATTTAAGAAGGGTGATAAATGTCACCCTTCTAAGTACAGGACAATAACTTTACTTAGCCCCTTTTCTAAGATTTTTGAAAAGATAATTCACAAACACCTCTTCTTTCATTTAAAAAATCACATCTCTGATAGACAACATGGTTTCATGGCTGGAAGAATAACAACTACTAATTTATTTGATTTCATCAGTAAAATCCATACTGATACTACCTCCAGATTACAGAATGATGTTATATATTTTGATTTAAGTAAAGCTTTTGATACTTGTCAACATTTTATAATTCTAAATAAACTTTCTGCCTTTGGCTTAGATAGGGGCTATGTAAAATGGTTCACAAGTTACTTACAGTCAAGAAACTTTCTAGTTAAAATTGAAAACGTTTTATCTTTTAAATTTTATACAGCTTCTGGAGTTCCTCACGGGGTCACTTTATCTCCTTTATTGTTTAATATTTTTGTTAATGATATTGTGCAGTGTATCAAATATTCAGGTTGTTTACTTTATCCTGAAGACCTTAAGATATTTAAAGTGATCAAAGATGCAACGAATTGCCTCAAATTACAAGCATATATAGACGCTATTGTCAGCTGGTGTTCTAGAAATGAAATGGAGTTTAATATTTAAAAAATACAATGCATAACTTTTACTCGAAAGACACATTCTTTGGTTTATAACTACCATATAAAACAGACCGTAATAAACCGCGTGACAACTGTCCGCGATCTAGGAATATTGTTAGATACAAAATTATTGTTCCATCACCACATTGATATGTTAGTTAACAGTGTATCAAGAACTGTAGGTCTAATTTCTCATGTCACTAAACAAGCTATTAATAGCGATTCACTGCTTTGTTTGTTCTACTCTTTAGTTAGATCTAAACTTGAATATTGCTCTGTTGTTTGGAATTCCATTACGGAAACCGACTCTAAGCGCCTTGAAAAAATTCAGATTAAAGTTTTTAAAATAATATATGAAAGATATTACATAGATAAGACAAGTTTTATTTACAATGAAGTTCTAAATAAATATAATACGCATTCATTAAAAGAAAGAAGAGTTGCTATGGATGCATTATTTCTTTTGAAATGTTTTTTTTTGCAATATTTGATTATACTGAGATCCACAAGTCATTATCCCTGAGAATTCCAAATAACAGAAGTAGAAACTCCTTTATTTTCTGTTCTGGTAAATCTGGAAGAGTAACTGAACGCTGTACTAAATATGTCAACAAAATTTGTTTATCATTTGATCCATTTAATAAAAAATTATTTTGTCTCAAAACATTGTTAGACGTAATCTGTTAGAGGTAGATCAAAGTTGTAAATATTTTATAATGACTTCTGTTCTGCCGCAGTAAGTTAATTTGATTAAATAATTTACTTACGCTATAAACTAATTACTGCAGATATCACTTGGTTTATTATTCCTCACGGAATTAATATGTTTAATCACCTGTCTTGTGTTGATATGTTTTGTGCTTTTTTTGTTTTGTAATGTAGTGCCTTCCTGGTGTGGTCTAATAAGACTGTTTGGCAGACACTGTAATATTTTTGTAAATAAATAAGTTAATATATATATATATATATATATATATATATATACACACACACACACATATGGTGAATGTGACAAAACCGGCAAACTCCGGCAGGTGATTCCTTGTGAAAAATAAATCAGGAAATATAAATCACTTTGTACGTAACAGTATTGTTAAGGGAGTAATTCGCAATTGAAAACTAAATTTTATAATTTTATTTTCCCAACAAACCGAACACTAATTGACGCAAACAGACAAAACTCAGGATATTACTTCATGACAATAAGGTTGACAAACCAACAGTAAACGCCAGTTGATACATTCAACCCTTACGAAAAGAAAAGGGGAGGCCACCCGGTCTGGAAAACTTTATAATGATATTTTAAACAAAGGCCACGTCGATTCCTAACCCAGTTACTGTCCTAATGTAAACTTGTATTAACCCTTTCTCCCTTTCTTAAAGACGCTGTGCTACCACTTTTGCTATAATTATTAATTTTCTTATAATACAATAAGTCTTTTACTACACGGTGAGAGTTCTTTACTGTCTTATAATTCTAAATAAACTTAATTATACTATAACATTCTTTTAAAATTTGAATGAAATATGCATAATGAAAAGTAAGGTAATTAGCTAAGTCCCTATTAAAATATTTTCGAAAAGACTTCCCGAATTTCGAATGCGGAAGAAATTAAGAAAAAATTTACTATGTTTAGTGTCACGGTTGATGAGTCACAGAATAACTATTCATTCCTGCATTGAAGAATTGATTTAGTAATCTTCCCATCGTGACTTTTGAGATATCGTATTGATTTTTTCATACATAATAATTTTAGTTTTTTTAGTAAAATACTCAGTCTACTGGTGCGTTTAACCTAAATTAAATTTTGAATTTAGTTCTTGTTAAATTATTTTGTTGTTTAACATAAACATTTAAACTATTGAGTTTGTTATCAACAATCTATTTTTAAACCGAATAAACTTTTCGAAGCAAATGTATGGTTGAGGAGAAACTAATTTGTTGAATCTGCTAATACAGACATTTTTTTATACTATAACCTCCGCATTTCAGGCTTCGTCCGTCAATTTAACGTTGGTTAGTTTAATTTGAGGCAAAACAAAGCTTTATAATTAAACTTTATAACGCAATGTGCAAATTGTTGCGTATAAATCAAATCGATAGTGTACAACTAATCAATGACTTCGTAAGCAGTACTCTTGTCCTATTGCAAATAAAATACCTCGAGTTTCAAAGAAAAACTAACGAAATAAAAAATATTGACAGAGATGTATCATATTCAATTAACACTCGATGAACATTTCTAAAAATTCCTCATATCACCACAAACTGTCACACCAAAATTTATAAAGCGAAACGGCAGTTTCCTACAAGAATATGGCTTTACACGGATTGACACAAGTTTATTCTGTATTCTGTGAAACTCGACTGGCTGATTCTGCAAGCTAGGAAGATAACAAAGTTTCTGAAGGACTTATTTGGCAAGGGAAAAATTTTCGCCACGTGCGCGCTGGAGTAAAATATTAATGTGAGGTGTTAATAGAATTAACCTTAGCTGGTATTGGTAAATTAATTTATTTTTCTTATTGTACTCGCAAGAAAATTCGATATAATTTTATAACCGTCCAAGTTCTGTTACTATCATTTTATGTTTAAAACTGGAAGGACAATAAATAATTTTCATTCATTACCGACTCCAGCGCAGCTAGTGGCGGTTGTTGTCACTTTCTTTACTAACAACAGTGGGTTATAAAACTTTCAGTAAAACTAACGTTAATGTAACTTTAGTTATTTATTTGTAAGGAAAGTAAGATTTCAGGAGTTAATTGGCCTGCATGTTAAAATCTACAGTCCTGTGTATTCTCGTACCGTTATAATTTGATCATTAGCTGATACAGGAACAGCAGATAATGGACTAATACACGTAGCTTGAGTGTACGTAGTGTAGTTATTCTTTCCTTTACTTACACGGTATTCGCTATGTCATGTAAAATTAGCGTTTTCCACGCACAGTGATGTTTTGACCGATTAAAATGTTTGAACTTTTTTTAACACAATACAAATTTTTGTTGCTATTTTAATTATTAGTTTTTGGTAATTAGTGAGCATTTATTCTACGGACTCATTCATCCAACGTTTTATTTCGTTAATCAATTAATTGAGCATTTTGCCTCTAAGTATATTTAAAATTTATCCTCTTTTGAGCATTTGTAAAACAGGATATTTTCTTTACTATGTTTGATGTGTGCAATGTTCACAATTTATAAGTTTTCCTTTAGGCGAAACACATTTTCATGTATATATTTTTCAAATATATAAAATTGTTTCCATTCTGAAACCTTCTTCGGTGCTTGATGTATAAATTATAAAGGTACCGTGATTATTTTGAAACAACAGTAATAGAAATCAAACAGTAGCCGACCGTATTCACTTTCGTAATTGGCGAGTTGAAATTTTTGCATTCGGAGTCACATCACTGAAAAATGTATTTGGTAATGTATATAAATAATAATTTTATTTTAAGATGATGTATATAAATAATAATTTTATTTTAAGATGATGCATGACAGGGTAAAATCTGCTTTTAAAAACCTAATTGTGAGTACATTGCGAGCGTACAGGTAGTAAAAGAACATTATGAATGCATTAACTCGGCTCTTATTTCTCACGAAACTGCTTTACTTAAAACTGTCTTATTTTTTCCTTCCCATTGAGCCATAATAAAGAATTCCTCTTTTGAAGTAAATATTCAAGCGTATAGCCCAGCTACCTAAGAAAATAAATCTGCGCGCTGATTAAAGTATGGCATAAATTATTCAGTACTTTTTCTACGCATTTTTTATTCAAATCATGCGAAGATGGAAATGTGATGAGACAAAAATTGTAAACTGTAAATTAAAATAGCATAGTTTTATTCTAAGGCAAGTTGTCGTCATTTGGTGTTTGTCGTTACTTGTTTATTATATGCCTAAATACATTTTATTAAACAACACGGGAATAATACTACTTTTAAATATTGGATTATATTGTAAATTAAAAACTACAGTGGTAGTCAAACTGTTAAATCAATTGTAATAAAACATGTTGAGGTATAGCAATTAAGTTCGATAATTATCAGACGGACAATATTTAATAGAAATATATTTAATACATTCAAGATGTTTTAAAATTATGAGTAGCAGCTTGCTTATCACTCTTTGTTTCTAGCTAAAATATAGTATTATTTTAACACCGTAGCGTGGTTTCAACTTTTGATCCAATAATATCAACGTGCTCCATTGCTATAGTATCTTTGTGTTAAAATGACAAGTGTAAATGGCAATTGATGTCACAAAATTGTTTTTTGTTGACGACTTTAACATACTGTTACAGTAATGATTATTAAAACAAGAAGTTACTAGCATAACTGATACGCCTTCTTTCTTCAAAGTGGGTACAAATTAACACTGAAGGTTAAAATCATTTGCGTATACCTAGAGATATTGAATAATAATTTTAATTGAGACATATGATAAACAAAATATACGAAACGTAAGTCATCTTGCTAAGCAATATACTCGTATCCAGTTTGATTAAAATGAAAATATTTTCTGAGATGTCTTTGTACAGTATCATAAATATAAAAAAATGGCCTCAGATTTCAAAATAACACCAAAGGATGAACGAAAAACATACATATAAGTTCAGTCACCTAAACAACTAGAATATGCGTGCTGAAAATAATGAAGTTCAAAAAAATTTCCTCAGACATGTCATATTACGCACAATTATGATATGGTCGCCTTTATAAAAATATGAACACGTGATTAATGAAATACAGAGAATTCACGTAAGCTCTGTAGGCTAAGTAGTATTTATGTTTCAAGTTAGATGAAATAAAAAAAAATATAAAATTCTCAACACATACTGTATGCCATATTATGCAACAAATATATAAAAATTGGTACCATTATGTAGTAATGTGCTAAAATGTAAAGATAGCCGCCGTTTTAAGAATATGAACAGAAGATGAACGAAATACGCAAAAGTAAAGCCAGTTTTGTTTGTAGTGTACGTGCTCCAAGATTTGCGAGATTCTGAAAAATATTTTATAAGACGTGTAATACATGCTAGAAATACATAAATATCCGCTATTTTGGAAATATGAACACAGAATAAACGAATTACACAAAAGTCAAGTCAACTTTTTATGCAGTACAGATCTACGTTTACAGGGTTTTGAAAAAATTATGAAACTATTTCCTAAGACATGTCTTACTATGCTAAAAATTTAAATATGTCCGCCATTTGGAAATACGAACACAGAATGAACCAAATACTTCTACAAATGACAAGTCAGCTTTGTTTGTAGTATTTGTGTGCCAAACTTGATGAAATTCTGACAAATACCTCCTAAGTTATGTTGTACTATACTGAAAATATAAAAATGGATCCTTTTTTTTTTTAATATGACCACAGGATGAGCGAAATACTCAGAAATCCAGTTAGTTTTGTATGTAGTATATGTGTATCAAGTTTCATGAAATTCTGAAAATTATTTCCTTAGATGTGATACTATGTTAAAAAATATAAAAATGGCCATCATTTACAAAATATATAAACACAGGATGAACGGTATACAAAAATTCAAGTTAGCTTTGAATGTAGTATCCGTGTACCGCGTTGGATGAAATTCTAAGCTGTAAGCCTAATTCCGTAGATTTCTTGCGTGATAAAGGCTAAATATATTTAAATGGCCGCCGTTTTGAAAATCTGTAAAGAGCGGAAATAAAATACATAAAAGTCAAGTCAGGTTTCTAAGTACTATATGTGTAAAAAGTTTGATGACATTCGATCCACTGGTACAAAAGTTTTAGGCTAGGACAAACACGGACACACAGACATTCACATACACGTACAGACTCACTCAGACGCACAGACAGAAAGGGGATCCCACAGGCCTACTTTTCCTTCAGAATATAGGATATATATATACATATATATATATACATATATATATATATATATATATATATATATATATATATATATATATATATATATAATAAATTTTACTAATACGAAGGACAATCCTGAAGATACAAATTTATTATTAGTAAATGAGTTGTCCAGTTTCAAAACGCGTTGTGGCTATAAAATTTCAAAAAATTAGATTTAGCCACCATCAAATAAGAACAGAGTCAACAAGGTGCTGCTTTATCTTGTAAGCTAATTATTTGCTTCTCGAAGATGTTGATACGGTTGTCGCTTAGTTTTAATACGTAAATTGTGATTCGTTATAAATTCTAAATTATTTATAAATATCGCCTCTGTTTACCAGCAAAAATTTTAGTATGTAATGTAACTTTTTCACAAACAAACAAAAAATACAATTTGTACTAACCTAAATGATTGATTGAAGATTTTGGTCAGCACATAACACCGAGTTGTTACGGCTTAGAGGGGAGGTGCGTATGCCATGATGTGGGTATGGAGCAGCGCCGGAAAGAGGGGTGGGGGAAGCTGGAGATCTCCGAGAAAACCCCCAACCAGCGGCATCATCCGACATGATTCCCAAATCCGGGGGCCGACCCCGCCGGGAATTGATCCCGGATCACCTTACTGGTTATCTTGCAACACATTGGAGTAAGCTGTCATTAATAACTCCAAAACTAAGGATTTCCGGACCTTCCTTTATATGGACTTTTTTTTCTGGTTTTGGTGTAAGGAATCCGCTCTCCAAGTTTTTGAAAGTAATTCTGATTCAATCTGTATATTTTAATGTTCACTTTAATTTTTTACATTGAACACAGAGCGGTGATATATGAACAAAATATTTCAATAGTTATTGTCTGAGCGAATTTGAAATTCAATACCAGCCTTTAAAAATAAACACTCATGAATTCAGACGAAAAAGTTATTGTAATCTAACATTTATTACAGTTTCATAGGTATTTGCTTTGTTGGGAGTTGCAAGAAAGGTAACATAGCAACATTTTTATTGTGCTTATAGTAATGAGCTGAATGACGTTTTTTTGCAAACATCTTTAAAAATTGCGTAAATAAGGACTACGGGGGAAAATAATTACACACTGGCACAATCTACTATTTGTATAATACACTTTGGTTGATCAACTTACGAAAATAAGAATTTTCTTAAAGTTGAACGTAGTTTCATTTATTATACAGTAATGGTAGAAAATAAAGGTTTATAATTTTGTTTTGATCCGCAATTTAAAAAAAAAATTGTTTTGCTTGTATTTGTAACATTATTTCCTTCGATTCCGAATCGCTAGCACATCAAAAGTCTACCATCTTGGCTTTAATTTTCTTGCAGAAAGCTTCGAAAAGTGCGTACTTCTAAGTTTATCTATTGTTAAGGATTTGTGTCAAGAACAGAGTAATTTAACCAACGTCCTCGCTTGTGTAATTTACCGTCCTTGATAAGTGTGCGTTAGTAGTGGGGCAAATAAACCTCCCAATCTAGCCGCTGGGTAAGGTCAGGTGCTAAACTCGTAAGTGCGATCGTTGGTATTTGCAATGCCATATGCGGGCGTTGGTTCGACGCAGGTGTGCAGGTTAGGGTAAATAAGGGCGAGCGCCCGGTGTCGTAGAGTATCTGGGTGATACCCACCCCACCACCACCCTGCTGCACCAACCCTTGCCTGCGGGGATAATCATCGAAGCGGCGAAGTAGTTTAGTGGAGGCGGAGGGGTTGCAGCCGTGCGATAACGCAGGTGCGAATTTTAACGTCGTAGGGCAGGGGGAGGGGAATCTCTGGCAGGTTATTTGACACGCTGCGCTCCGGGCTTCTTAATTAAACTCCAGAAACTCCGGTTGTTGTTGTCAAGAATGAATGGCGTTCGGTGCAACAAACGAGCAGACGCGGAGGTAATATTCCGCCCCAAATAATTTTTAAGTTTGTTGGGTGCTATAACCCTCGTTGCACGACCACAGATAAACCCTGTTCTTATTTAAATGTATTGGCACTAATTTGAGCATATATTTGGAAACTACAAAACATTTATCCAGCCACAGGAAAAACAGTGTAGCCTACTTAAGGGGCCCGTCTCGTGGCACATGTTTCTGAGTGAGTGAGGTATGGTGCTAAGGGCGACGTCGTATAGGCCATACAAGGGTACGTCGCCTCTACGCTTAAGGCGTGCAGTCTTCGCGAAAAAAAAAATTTTCCTATGGGACTTTAAGTGATGACCCTATTGTTTTATTTACGAAATCACTTTACTAAAGTCCAATGCACTACCCTTAAGTGGTTTCACATGTATTCGGCTAGTATATTTTCCCCTATAGCAGCCTGAAAACCCCGTTGTAACCCATTTTGAGGTGCCTTAAAAGGGGATTTCTAATACGTGTGTTGTCTTGAAGGTACTTAAGGGCAGTCGTCTGAAGTGTGTCTTCTTTTCGAAGAGAAACGTCGTGAACACACGTGTATTATTTTCGGTGTTAAACGTTTTCTTCAAACACTCTACAGCGTGATTTTATGGCAACGAGGCGGGCCCCTTAAAGGCTTTCAAAAATCGAAAAATTGAATCATGTCACCCGTACTTTGGTACATTTATGTTTGAGTAATCTGAATACCTAACGTTATTTTACATTGTCCGTATAAAAAACCAAACTTGATGTTTTTGGTTTTCCTTTCTATTTAAATTTGTGTCGTTCGTCTTGGAGCAACATATAGGTTCCAGCGTATGGAGTAGCCTACTACTGAATACGCATCCGTAGGTGTTACGAATATGTTTACTGAAGTCATTATATGTATTACATTTTACAATACAGTATGATTACGCTTATCACCGAGGAAGGCAAGCTTAATCAGTGTTAATACACGATATGCATACACATTTGTTATGCTTAAGATAATTTATTTTGTATGGTTGACAGTTCTGCGTTAATCATGTAGTTGAGGCTGATGTTCTGTCGAGGTTACTCCTATTGGAACATTGTCAGATCTGGACTTCGTGGTACATCCTGACAGCGGTATTACCCGGACGTCGATATGAAGCAGTTAGACTCGTATGTGGCGACGTGTATCCTCGATTCGTGTTGTCGCAGTGGGGAATTGTTCTGTCGTGGTGTAACCTATCTTTAATATTTACAAATCATCGGTCGGGTGTCCTTGTTAGCAATCTACGAGAGGTGGAGTGCTCAGACTTGCCAAGACTTGCCTGCCTCATACTGACGATTGGCCCAGGGATATTGAATGATGAGTCATTACAGTATACATTCAGTTTACTTTACGCTGTGCATAAATAATTCAAGCAGTTCAGTTTAGATGTTTATACCTAAAATTATTTGAATGTGTTTTTTCCTGAGAACGTAAATGTGTTTTTTTCCTGAGAACGTAAATGTGTTCCTGTTCATAGCCTGATAGATAAAAAATAATTTCCTTTTAAATATCGCCTATTTTAATGGTCAATTTTTTTTGTGTAGGGCCTGTATATTTCAACTAAACATATTTCTCAATTTTTATTTTACACGTCATCTTTAATACATACATTTTTTTATTTAGAGATACCAAAATTTGTTTGATACTGGCTAACATTTTATACATATGAAAGTCAGTTCAAATAATAAGAAAATATTGTAAGTTAGTAACAGTTCGGATAGTATATTTAATAATTATTTTGGTTCTTATTGTTACGAATTATTTTCACTTATTCTGATGGACACCTCTTTGCAACGAAACATTTACGAGGATTGCCAAGAAATCAGCTGGAACTATTCTGCCGCGACAGCTAACCAACTAAGACACGGAACTGTGGCAAATTGTAATTTTAACTTGCACGTATTTAAAACACATCCCAATGTTACCTGGAAACCACATCATTCAGAATAAGTTGACTTAATAAAGGTTTTTTTTTCTTCTAGGTTTATATACTTTTAAAATTGATTCACCGTAAAACATTTCAGACAGGTTTTTCATAAAACTTGACGGAAACTTCTTAGGCGCGCCTCATGCAAAATTCATAACAGTCAAAAAAGAAAGAAAGGGGGCTTTTGTAGGAGGTTAAAAAAAGACCACACATTCGCCGTCATAAACTTCAGTTAGAATTTTTTTTTCGTTTTTATTTATTTGCGTACGGCAGAGTGAGAGGAGGGAAACGGATGTAGAAGAAGGGAGAGGAGAAGTGGGGTACGGTGGCTCCACACACGGACGCCTCCTCGCCTGTCCATTTGCCGTCAGCACCGAGTCCCTGGGGAGGACGCCTGGACCCGCGCATGCATATTGCAGTGTCCGCGACCGACAAATGACGGCCCGACGCCGTATAGCGGGGGCCCACCACCCGGCAGGACAAGGCCAGCCAAACCTGCCTCCGCTCCTCTCCTCTTCCGGCATTATTTACAACTCCATCCAGGGGATCTTCATGTTTCATGTGTCAGGGTGAGGCGATGTCACACTCCAAGCCCAGCACATGTGTGCGTAGTTGTGACGCGTCCTGCCCGGCACGTCGCATCAATCTCTCATCCGAGCAAGGGGCAGCGGGGGTGGCCGAAAAGGTGATTACACTCCTCTGATCACTCTTGGGGTCGCTGATGTCCCCGTCAACTGCGAGCAAAAATAGCGTTGGTACGAGGCTCAGGATCGTTCATCCCCAAATTGTGGACGGCGTTCGAGTTGCAGGACGAAATTTACGGCAGATTCCCATTCGTAGGGATCTTAACAATTTCTCGTGTGTCCCTTGTGCAATTTTTATCTTGATTTAATTGACGGCTCCTATAAGGCGCTGGACAAATAATAATAAAACAATCTAATTTCAGGCACAATCTGAGGTATTTCTGCCAATGAGCAACTGTTGTCCACTTGAGCAAACAGTTACTCTTGGTGGCTAGTCTGCAGGTCAGTTAACCTGCGAATCTTTCTGATATTAGCCAATTACAATCTGGCCTCGTTGACGCTCTTCTGGTTCTAGGATTAAATGATTTCTGGTTTCCCAGCGTATGAACTCGTATGAAGCGTTATGTGCTTGTGCGATACAGCCATGATTTTATGGCAAGAAGATATTTCCATCAGCTGGTTTCAATTCTGTATGTGTACGTCTGCAGCTATGCTTCGTTGTCAGTGATTGGATGTTTCCACTCTCACTGGTTCTAGGAGACGTGTATGCTGACCAAAGATACGCTGCTAATAACCGTGAAACACAGCTGCCGATGTTCAAGTAACGCATTCAAACAAATTGGCGCAAAAATATTTTCACGACAAATTCCTGGCTCTAGCAATACGTAAACAGAAATGACAGGGTTTATTCGGCCAAAGAGAACTTGTATGATTTTCAGAATATTAGTAGTGCCTACAGCAGTTCCTGTTAAAGCATTGCTCGATGCAATAAACTATACAACCCAATTCATTCAACACTCTTAGAAAAAAATTATAGAATATTGCAGGTGGTAAAGCACCTGATTAAATCTCACAATTGATGCTGGAATCTTGCGTACGGTAATTTACCGTATGCGGACGCTATATGATTCTGCTGTACCATTTCATATGTCAGAAGAAATGAATATTAAATCGAAACAATGCGAGTGAAGACAGTTGGAGAAATATGCCCAGCTAATGGAATATGTAGAGTATTAATCGAATTCGAGTGATATGCAAGGCGAAATGTGATTTAAGTGCGGTTCATATGTATCCAGGATTGCATTTGTTAGCATGCACATCAAACGTATTACACTGTTAACCAATAGTACATCTTTGAAAATAAAAACTCATCAATGTGTGTAAACTAAAGGTCTTTGCCGAAAAATTGATTGAATTTTCTCGTAGCTTATGCATACTTAAATTAACATAACATATATAACATACTAATTTTACATTTAACCGCTTGAGACAAATAACCGCAACTAACAGTTTCCTACACGAGACTTACAAGAATTCTATTTTATTTCCGTCAGAGTTATCTGACAGTATTGACACCAAATTCCTACTTGGCACAACGTAAGCTGGCGATCGGCTGTCATAAAAACTTATGTCACTTTGAGTTGTTTAATTTCGGCACGATACTAAGAATGGCGTAACTTCACAGTGGAATTTGTCATTTCTCAGAGTAAAAAAAAAAAAAAAAAAAAAAAAA
>PNEQ01027041.1:6317-30387 GCA_003012365.1 Medauroidea extradentata
GGGGGGGGGGGGGGGGGAGAACATCAGAAACTGTGTATTGTCCTTCTACCCAACCTTCAAGAAAGCCGCATGAAACCTGCGTCGTGCCAATTCATTTCCCAATGTTCCTACGCACAGTGCTGTGTACTTTCCAACCTGTTTACTAGGATACCTACTTTAATTTAACGACTATTTAAGCTCTCCTCAGTTGAATGCCGGCCATATAGTTTCGGCATATTTTCTTTCCTTGGTGGGATGCAGGATTAAGGCGGCCGCCTGGTGAAGGGTATGTTTGTGTATGTGAGGCGAAAATCGATGAGGCGCTACGAGCGACGTCGGCCGACACACGTATTGTGATATCGTCTCTACGGTCAAAGTCGTAAACGCGCGCGCATTGTTCCCGCCGTAACGTTTTTGCTGTGGGACTTAAAGCTGTGACCCTATCATATTATTAAACGCGTCAGTGTAGCAAAGTTCAATGCATTTGTAGACCTCAATTTCGAACAAATCCGTAACATTTATCTTGAGAAACAACAGCGTGAGGAAGCCGATTTTACCCAAGTTAGAGGGCTTTAAAATAATGCTTCCAATGGGCGCGGTATCTTAAAAGTCACATTCACAAGTAGCCTGAAGTGTGTTTTCTTTTCGTAGATAAGCATTGTGGACGCAAGTGTACTGGTCTCTGAGAAAAAACATAACTCCGAACACGCTGCGCCCAGTTCGAGCGCCAGCCAGGCGGTCGCCTTAACGTGGCGACTTTTAACATTTTTGCTCAGCTATTCCCGCGTAGGTATTTAAGAATAATATGAATTTTTTCACTAAACCTCTTTCAGAATTAAATATAGTTAACTAACATCTGGACAGTTTTCAAGGACACACATAAGGATTATGACTGTATCCTGTGCTGTAAATAAAATAATTATCAATTTTTCATTTAAAAAAAACCGATTTCTACGATTAAACACTTTAAAATATTCCCCGCAAAATAAAGACACTTATATTTTACTAAGAGACATATATTCTTGGCCAGTTGTCCATGCTCGTTTTTTTTTTAAATTAATTACTTTTTTTTTTTACCATCGCTACATTAGTAACTGCCACTCCTGACCATGGTCCAGGGAGGGAGGGGTAACTCTTGTATAGAGGACCATAACAAAGTTATGCTGCCATACACCAGATGGTAGGCAGCTACTGTAATGGCTACTGTCGTGCCGACAAGTTATATTAGTCATTTGTTTTCGAGTTTTTTTATGTCTAATAAATATGAGAGACACGAGTATTCAAAAATTATAAAAAAAACTTTTAACCTATTTTATCCCAACCAGAATACATATTCGTATTAAGATATTATTAAAGATAAGTGGCGACGAGGACATTAAGTTGGCCAACCTGGTTGCGCTATTTTGTTTCATGCGATACCATCTCGCTTTCAAAACTAAACGTCCCTTGTATTTCGGAAGTGAAAAGTTCACAAGTTGCGTTATTAGGCTGACTGGTAGGAGCTTGCAAATTTGTGGTGAATTAGTTTCTCGTCGGGCCGAGGCATCTACGATTAGTAATTGTAGAGACATTTCAAGACGAGGTAGTTGATATTCTAAGTAGTTGTAGGGGTCTCCGTGCACGCGACTGTTATCATTAAGAGCCGTACCGACAATTCTGCGATAATAACGGTCCGCCCCGAGAGGACAGCAACGACGTGCTACCCGGTAAAAAGACTTGCAACTTTTTCATTACAGTATCCTAGTGTCCAGAACTTTAACCCGTTAATCAATAGACGACCAAGCATTCCGCAGAAAGCAAACAAGTTAAAAGAAATAAAACAGCAGGGCACGTCGTAAAATGTGTGCTTTTGCGGTCCGTATTATGTTAGACGACATATTATCGTGTATAATTCATCTTCAATAGTTTATAATAAAACAATAGGGTCACCACGAAATGTCTTACAGAGGCGAGTTATCGGCGAGAATACCGCATTGCAGTTCAGTGACTTGCGCATAGAGGCTAGGATGAAGGGTTGTGTCGTCCTTAACGCTTCCACTTTTCCAGGGATCGTTTTGTGAACGATATCCCTAAGTAAACATTGCCCATGCACATCGAGCAGTTTTCGAGTAAACGTCTGTCCGCCGAAGCTCTGCGCATATTTCACCGGCTTGGGCAGAAGGTTACCTTAACATCTTTCCTTCTATCCTTCATCATTATTGTATCTTTATATTTTTCGACTCAGAATTGCAGCCTCAATTTGTAAACTCTATCCCGACTTCGTGAATTAGTAGGCCTATTTGTAGCCATTGTTCGGGGGAGACGCGAGGTTTAATCGTACCTTTGTATTTAGGAAATGCGCTCATCTTTCTTTGCAGTTCTGGCTTTGTAAACTTCAGTCTGGAACATTCTTCAGCCGCGACTGAGACTTGAACCAATATCCTTGTCCACGGCTGGACATTGAATGCGATGGAAAATAAAAGTAATAAAAAAAAGAAGGGGGGTGACAAAGGGGGTTAGAGTGGGTTAGGGATTGGGCTGGATGGCAATATTGCAGTGCGGTTAAAAAGGGGGAGGCGAGGGTGGAATTTACGGAGTACTAAGAGTAAGAGAGTGGTTTCGTAACGACACAGCTTTAATTTTAAACCCTTCTCTCCCTCACCCCTTCCCTCCATTCCCCTCGCCACGTCTCTTTCACCAAGCGGCCCCCGCGTCTCAGTCTGCAGGCGCACGGCCGCCAACTTGAGTTGACATTTTTATTAAATTTTTTCGAAAGCGATGGCTACAAAGTTCTATAATGTCCCGAACCGTGCGGCGCATATGTGTGTGTGTGTGTGTGTGCACGCTCGCGCGGGCACCTTTTAGCAGGAAGGCAATATTTTATTTTCGTCCACTGGCCCAAGCTGCTGTCCAGGGTTCTATCTACTCCATTTTAACAGGTGTCGCCCTGTAGTACCCACTCCCTCCCAACCTTTTTACAACCATTTTATATCCCCCGACCTGCTAGTGTCTTCTGTCTTTCTCTCTCCCTCCCCCTCCACGCCCCTTTTATCACCCTTTCTTTCGCGTCCACGTTTTTAAGGCTCTTGTTTCACGCCGGAAACCTCTCTCTTTGGCCCGCCGCGTCGCTTGGAAACTTTTTCTTTCCCCCTCGAAAATAATTAAGCCGTTGTAAAATAGCGTTCTAATTAAAATTCCAAGCCGTCAGAATTTCAGCCGTATAAGCAAGATGGATACGGAAGGATTGCGCAATGTCGTAGAAAGAACCGTGTCGTTAAAAGGAATGTGTGTTGTATTTGATTCTGGCAGAAGTAACCGCCGGAGGAATTTTTAATAAGCATCCTTACCGCAAATAAATGTTCGAGTTATGAGAAACGACATACACTTTATACGCCGGAATAAGTGTTTTCTGTACTTTCTATACTACATCTGACGTAGAATAAGAGTAAAAATATGCGTAACTTAATTTCACAGCGAAAATACGTGTATGTTTTATATTGCGTGTACAATATTACTTCTCCTACAAATAAATAATTGAAAACAACTTTGAAACATTAATACAAATGATATTGTTTTGGTTAGTGATGTTAAAGAAAAAGAGTGTGTGTTGATGCGTGTATGTGTGTATATCAAAGTCGAACCGTTTCAGGGCTTATAAAATACTTAGCCCTAAATTGAGGAATTAGCTGTAATAAAGACCTTAGTAAGAAAATGGCATTGTGAGATAGTGGCATGTATATGTTTAGAAAAAATTCGTTCTTGTCATATTTTATCATCTAACTCATATGATTTTCTCTTACTACCAATAATGAGTAGCTATACTCTGTTTCATGTAAGTTTGGTAAAATTTGACAGTTACTTATGGACAATAATTTTTTATATTTTGTGATTTGTGACACAATGCAATACATTTTTAGTTCTGAAATGAGTCGGAAATGCCCATGTCACCATTTCTAGTTCAAAGTTTGTCTTGCATTGAATCACAAATCACAAAATATTAAAAAATATTGCCCGTAAGTAGCTGTAAAATATTGCCAAACTTATATGAAACAGATTATACTTACGTATTACACGAGATTATAATATTTGCTATGTACAGAGTCAAACATAAAACTGCAATTATTTATAGCAAAGTTATACCAGTCCAGGACAAGACGAAAATTCGTAACTTGGTGAAGAATTGTGATATCGGTATAAAAATTGTGTATGTATCTCCTATGGACATAATGGAACAAGGAAACCTGATGGAAGGAATGCCTTATTTCACTGAAGTCTTTATTCCTGCCAGCTCCTCAATTACAGTTGTTTGGTTAAAATTAATAAAAACTCTCTTCCAATTTTGAAAGGAAATGTTTTAGACCTTTATTTACATTTACTACATGATTTTTTTCCTGAATTTGAAACGGTAAAAAACGCTGTTATGTATTGTGAGCTACGGCGTTCATAAAACACATTAGAAAAACTATCATGTCCATGTGACTCCGTTTCGAAGTAAAACTTATCAGTTGTAAGCTTCGCAGAAGTCGACAACATTGAATATTTCCACTTGTTAAGCGGGCATGATCGATAAATAAGCGCTGAATTCTTCAATTGAGATCTACACTTTTTGAAAGTCAATGTAGAAAAACTACAAATCAACATTCATTGATAACTACATTTGCCAACTTTATGAGCAAACATTTATCCATAATGATGCATTTGTGATCTCTTGAGCCGCAGTTAAATGTACGAGATTTCGGCGTCAGAGATTGTTCTTCAGATATACGTTAATCGAGATACATTTCTGCTCAGAAAGTTGGCTTTTTTTTTTTCCAAATTGGCTTCAATAAACCTACAATTCTGAATTGAAGCTTTTAGCATTGAATTATGTACCACGCACTCTTATGACTTTTTTTGTGAGTTTAATTTTATAAATCCTGAAAGGGAGCAGTTATCGCAAAACATTTACATACAAATGTTGGAAATATTTTATATTATGTAGCCTAATTTTTGCGAAACATAAGTTTATATAATTTTGGCTAGTTATCGACTTAAATTTTTTAAAGTCAATATTTATCCAAAATTATAAAAACGTATGTTTTGAAAAAAAAATTAGTCTACATAGTACAAACATTTTTCAAAATGTATGTGTAACAGTTTTGCAATATCTGCTCCCTTTCAGGATTAAAAAAATTAAACTTACTAAAACAGCACAATTAGGGAACCGTGGTCTTAAGGTCGCCGCCTACCTGGCTCTGTTTCCGTGTTAGATGCTCAGGAGCGAATAAGCCGTAAGAGTCACTCTTGACGTGCACGCCTGTGTCCCATCGCCCCTATGCACAACGCGCTAAACTGGCCAGTAGTATTCCCATCGGATCACTGGAACTGTGGGATTGTAGCCTAAGTGCTGCCCCATTATTTTATTGCTAAAGTTCACTGTAGGCCCCTTAAATAGTTAAGTATCGATCTGAGCAGTAGATATGTGATATAGCTGTGCGAAATGGCTTTTTATAGTCATTTTGGGGGTTTGGGAATAGTTTTCCTAATGCGTATGATTTCTTTAAAGTAATTTGTAATCCTTCTCTGAAATCTGTATTCTTTTCGTACGTGGGTACGTTGTAAACACCTATTTTTCGAATAAATGCTTACTAACAACGTGCTGTAGCGCAGTTTTATAGATAGGCAGGTTGGAAACTTTAAAAAAAAGTAACATATAGCGTATAGATATCAAGACTTAAGAAGTTGACCTTATACGAGTGAGAGATTTTCGTCCGCGCTTAAGGCTTCTGCCTACCTCAGAGCTCCGGCGGCAGCAAGGATAGGGCGTTACAGGTTAAATTATATTCCTAAATATCTCAGTCACTTTCAAACCTACATATATGCCACCACTGACTTTTTTGTTCAGTACGATACGGCCCACACTGTTACGGAATCTTTTAGCAAGTTATATCAATACCCTGAAAACTATGAGCAAATAAGTGTTTTTATGCCGATTAAACACTCGAAACCCCGTACTCATAAAATTCTTTTCACATTTTAGTTTACGTAGCAGTATTCTCCTCTTCTCAATGCAGAAAATGGTTTCTATCCGAAAGCGATATCTCAAAGGGTGACTGAGCTACATGGAATTTAGTTTAACATGTATAACCCTATCCTTGCTCCCGCCGCGCTCCGAGGTAGGCAGAAGCCTTAACATCGAAATCTTTAGCGCTGGTGAGGGGTGACATGAAGTGAGTATACAGCAGCGCCGGAATGAATGGGCGGAGGAAACCCGCCTACCAGCAGCATCGTCCGGCACGATTCCCAAAGCGAAAATCTGGGGACCGACCCCGCCAAGAATCGGGCCCGGATCGCCTTGGTGAGAGGCCATTGGTCTAACCATTCGACCACCGCAGCAAAAAGTCATTAATAACAATAATGGTAATTCAGGTTAGGTGCATAACCTTCAGACGTAGAAAGAAGATAGTACGTTCCACCAGATTGTATTCACAACACTTACCGTTCCACGTGAACTGCTGCCCTGTTGCTAAACATCCTGCACCAACACCAGTGAGCAGATTACCCCCATCTGGTAGGCAACCCTCGCATCACAAGATTACTGCTCGTCCCTCTCCCGCCTTGCCAGGTAGGCAATCCTCTTAACTTTCGCTGCACCTCGACCAAGGGTTGAGGCCCATCAGGAACGCATTAAGAGCACACTCCCCCCCTTCCCTTCCCGGGAAGAGTCTTTCCACCGGTACCACGCCCCACACATAGCCTCCTCCCCCTCCTGCGTCCAGACGTGGAAAGTATTAAGGGGGAAACGCACCCTCTTTCGCCGCCGCAACTGCATTTTTTAGGAGCCGAAGAAACATTTATCAGCCGCTTTCTTTCGCCGGGGAGATGGTGGCCGTTGGTATTCAGTTGGGAGTACAGTTCATTACTGGGCGAATCACACTCTTAACTATCTGGAACTTATCCCGGGTGCTTGTTTAATTATTGCGTCGATTTGATGGCCCATAATTAGCGAAAACAATTGACTTGACTTTCGTCGCGAGGAATTGGAAATCACCACTGTTGTCAATTTTGATTGAATTTCTAGCGGCTGTCAAGTGCAATAAGGAAACTACTGCCTGTAAGAGTTCTCCATCGAGAAAACTGCTTTTATATGGAAATAAAGTTGAAGATAGTGATTTTGGTAAGCGCTTAGCATCGAGTTTTGCAGCGCATGTGAGGTTAGTTTGAAGCAGCGTCGGAAGGGCAAAGGAAAACGGGATATCCCCGAGAAAATCAACCAATGGTATCGTCCGACATTATTCGCTCATGTGATAATCCAGGTAGATCCTACCGGGAAATAAAACCCAGATTGCCTTGGTGGGAGGCGAGCAGCCTAGCCGATACGAAAAATGAAACATTACAGCCAGTGAAATAACCCGTTAAAATGAGTGATTTGACTTCCTAGCCAAATTAATTTAGTATATTTTTTTTAAACAAAGAACCAAGTAATAAGCAGCAAGGTAGAAAATTCTGTGAATAGGGAAATCAAGTTGACAACCTTTGTAATCCATTTTGCGATTGCACACTATAGGCCTACCATTGCGAACGTTTTTGTTGCAACTTAACGTGGATTTATATAATATCATAACAAAGTATCTGCCGAATTAGTTTTAAATAAGGCCAAATTATTGTTAAGTAACCATGTTCTATAGCGAAAAAACCTTTCCAGCTATGCGAAGAGTAAATAAAATAAATGATATGACAAAGTTCGTTCGAACAAGAAGTTTATTTTTCTGTTTTACCAATTAAATTGTCTTACTTCGCAAGAGAAACGTGCAAAGAAAAATTCTCGGGCTACGTGTTTTAAACAGCGATTCAGTATCGTGAAACGCAAGTAAAGTAATTTTACAGCAAATAATATAGAGCCTAACGTTTTCAGAACATGCATTTTAACCTATAGTTCCGTGGTTTTATTTACAAGCCTTAACACGTGTGACGTTATATTTTTTGCAACATTTCATAACTTGCTCAATACAATCTCCAAAGGTTCTTTTTAATACCAACTTTTTAATACTGCTTTCCTTGAAAAAAGAAATGTTATGAACCAAGATGTGATATTGGATAATATTCGTTTTCATCTACGTACGCGAGCCGAGAAATATAAATCAAAGCTATAATCTCTCTGCATTTCATCCGGACAAAATTAAAAAAGTGTGTTGAATTAAAGTAAGAAATCATTTTTTTTGCAAGGCACAGGAAGGGGGAAAAATAGCCGGGTGTAGCAGAAGCAGGAAAGGAGCTGAAAGGGTAACAACGGGCTAGTCGCATACAGATGACGTGGAAGTTAAAATATCGGGTGAGAAGTACTTAAAAATATTGAAATTTCGGCAATAAGTGCGCTGGGAATGTGACACTTAAAATGTCGCCAGAGGAAGTAAAAAAGCGGGTAAATTAAAAGATATGGACGATGAGAAAACTCATAAACTATAGGAGCCGGTAAGAGATAGAGTGGTTTGCGACAAAAAAAAAAACTCGCCGTACGAAAGTTTCACCGGTATATTTTCCCAATGTCTCTCTTTTATTTTTTTTAACAAGCGAGGAAAGTTAAATGGTTTTTTATTTATTAAAAGGAATTAAAATCCACGGTATATCTAACGAGAATTAAAAATTCCATTTCGAAACGCTAAGCTGTGTTCAATTATTGAAACCTGTCAAATGAATCTGTATGCAGCGACCCGTAGCGAAGTTTGACGATGACGCAGATTATTAAGATAGAAATAGCCAGTGCGCGTGACGCCCAAATACTCGGGATATCGGGACCACACGTGGCGGGGACCAGTAAATAATTGATCTCGACACGTTCCTGCGGCGTCTCTCTCTTTGTCAGTTCGCAGATTTGGCGGTTTCCAAATGAAATCGCTTCCCTGCATTATTAACGGTATTGCAGTACCTTTTTTTTCCGACGTATAAATTTCAGTAGAGCCACGATTTTATGGCGAAAAGATTTTTGCAACATTTGGTTTCGATGCGTCTTGTGCACACCAGCAGCTCTGCTACATCGTCTGTGATTGGATGATTTTACTCTCACTGCCCTTGGCAAATTATAGACGTACAGACTCACAATAATCTTATTCTGATTGGTGCAGTCAAATGAGAAACGTGTCTGAACAAAGACACGCTGCCAATAACCTTGAAACAGAACTGCCGATGTGCACGAGAGTCACTGAAACAAAGTGGGGCAAAAATCTTTTCGCGACAAAATCGTGGCCCTAAATTTCAGTGTTTCAGAGTTGACGTTCATATGTCACGCACTTTGCTGGAACTATACATACTTTGTATTCTTACTTCATGATTATGTAATTAATTAACTACAGTGATATTCGATGGTGAACTGCCCAAAATCACAATATTCCTAGCGAAGTGATGAAACTAATGTACTTTTTTTTTTTGCTGGTTTATGATGTCTAGAGACTTGCAAAATTCCCGTTATCATTTGATAGCAGACTAAACTTCACTTTCCTTCACATAACGGAGAATAATCTGCGCTTCAATTGACCACGTACTTGTATGTGTTGTCATTTACGTGCGTTACGTCTTTACAGAGATTGGCCTCTCTACCGTGTGAGCATTCTCCGCGGCAAGTCACGACAATATCGGCCAGCGGGAGACGTCTAACGAGCCTATAGTCACTTGGAGTCTAGTCAGCTGTCAGAAAATAACGCGAATTTTGCATGTCTGTGATGACGACAAATAAAACGCGTATTCATTCATTCCTATTATAAGCTGTTCACAGTTAACTGAGAAAGTTCTGATAAGGTTAATTCTACTACAGGCTAGAAAGATCATTGTTAAAAGTTTGTCACAGGGAAAATTTCTGCCGCTTGAGCGCTGGTGTCAGTTAGGGTTGTAAACTGACCAATCACAGAACTTTCCTGTATTTGAATTTGCATTAAGTTGATAATTTAAATACACGAAATTGGTTTCTTTCACTTGAAAATTTAATAAAATTACTCATATAATTCCGAAGCCTATTTAAACTTAATTCTACTAGAGTTTCGTATTTTTCTGGTCCCTTAGGGATAGTAGCGAAACTAGTGGCAGAAATTTTCCCTGTGCCTAACTCTCCCACAAGAAAACACATATTCTTTCCAATCTGTAGTACAATTATCCTTACTTCTGTTGCGCTTCTTGGCAATAATAATAACGATAATACGTATATATTTTATTGTGACACTAGACGTTAACTTTTATGTACCGTAAAAACTACATAAATTACTCTGTTTAATACTTACATTGTTTTCTGATGCAGTAAATTATGTAGTAGTTGTATGACATTTTATTTGGACATGATTCCGCTTACACGATATTATTCATGTTAAAAGTTTTCTAAGTAACTTAGTATTAATTGTAACAAATTGAAGTATATATTTTTGTGATATTTATTGAACTGTATTTTTGTACCTTTTCTTATGTGCGTAACTAGTTGTGGGAAAACTGAATTAAGCAAACAACGCGCTTGTAGTGAATGTCATTAATCATTTACCACGATATGTTGTCAACCAATCTCAGGTAGTGTGAATAAATTAGTATATTAATAATTAACATGTGGCGGAAAGATACTATTTAAATTAAAGAAAAAAATTAGAATTAAAAAAAAAATATTCACTTTACCGGGAGCAACCTGTACACAACCCACGTTCTCGGCAAAGTCATAAAAACCCCGAATTGAAGTACTCATTGCCGTTTATGATACTGGAAACAACCCCTGGTTAAAGTTGTTTACGCTGTATTGGAAATATGATGCAACATGTTTTTCAAAACGGTAATTAGTCTTCGTTTTATGCTTATAATTAATATGCTCGGATTAAAACAAATTTTTATTTTACTCCCGAACGATTGTATACTCCAGGGGCCTTAATTACAACGGGACTTTTCCCAAGCTAAAAATAGTATACTAATGATAATTTCGAAAGTTTTAATGCTTCATAAATAAGATTGCAGTTGTATAAGTTGTTCGTGTAAAATAATTAACTCCGTTTTTTTTTCTCGTTCATTAGATAATGTTACACAAGTTGTCTTGAAATAATAGCAGATATTTTGGTGCATTGCGCCTGAAAAAAGTATTTTGATGTAATAGACGTTTGGTCGAAGAAAATACACCCTTATGGTATCAAAAAAGAAAAAAACAAATAAGCATGTTTATAAGTTTATTGTTTTTATGCCGTGTGTTTCGCACTCGTTGAAAGGAATGTGACACGCATTTAGCGATTTTCCGACAGATTTAGAAAATTGCTGTGCATTACGAAACTGACAACATAAAACATAAATACCAGCACATTAATGTCCTTATTTTGTTTTTGTTTTTTATTTATTTATTTTAGAGTAAGTATCCATTTCGACATAACGGATTCTATACCAAACCACTTGCACAAAACAATCCCCTATCATTATCGAAATGTACACTCATTTCAAGGAAAACCTATATAAAAGCAGTATTGTAATCAACAAATAGTCCACCAGACTTATGACTAGTCGATACTCATGTCTGCCCCGATTAAATATCACTACCTGCTATTTGCACCGACGCAGCACACTAGCTGCAGTTGTAACTGGATACACTTCCACTATTTTTAGCGAACAATGCATACGTCCTTGTGCCGAAGTATTTGTTATGCGTATATTTACAACAAATTTGTACCAATCACTAATTTTTCTAGTAATCATTTCTGCTCGTGTAAATTTTTATAGCTTTTTATACACAATGAATGGGGTAGGATGGTCAAATCAGATAACGTGTTCATTTTTTTTACAAGAGGTTGGATAATATACTCATAGTCTTATCGTTCTTTACGTTTATATAAGTACTATGGAGCATTTTCAATCTCCGAATTGTATGTCTATAAAAGATTCTTGAAAGAAATATTGTGGACATATCCCACTGTGGACTCTCAAGTGACTATTTTTAATTTATTGTTTGTCTTGTCTCATTCTTGATTTTCTGGGAATATGTTTCTGCAGTTGTCTATGTTCATAATATTCCACGAAATTGCGATAGTGTCATAGACAATGAATATATTGTTATATATGTGGTTCAGGATAATGTAAGTACTCTTGAAACCCTATTTACTTTTTCCTTATAAAATAAGTTATAGTTTACCGCCACATTCTAACACAATCAAAGCAACGTAAGTATCAAAGAATCTGTATCGATTTTACCAGACTAAAAAGTTAATGTCTGATGTAGTCTATAATTATTTAATGTCTTTGAATGTTTCTTGCAATGCGACAGAATGACAAACTGTACTATTGTGGACACACGCCATTGCGATATATGTCGTATCAGAAATCTTAGAATGTAACTAAGAAAAACAAACAACATTGTTTATTATTTTTTCCTGTGCTTGTTGTTGACTAACTTAATTCCTTATGGGATCTTTCATGTTCTGTTGTTTTGGTTTGTGGATATGTTGACTACATCCAACTAGGCTTGTTTTCTCCTTTTTTTTCTTTTTTGGATTTTCGTTGGTTTTTTTAGTCTCATTCTAAGATTTCTGGGACAACATATATCGCAATGGCGTATGTCGACAATATTATATTTATTTAATTATAATTTTTGACAAAGTGCTCACTTAATCGCGAACCACCTATAGAATTGACATGTGTGATTGAAACTAAGTCAGATAACCTTCAGTCTATGTAAAAAAAAACTGACGGCGTTGTTTTTAACATTTACAGGATCCATTATGACGATGGACGTGAAAGCCGAGAGCCAGAAGAACACGTCACCCCAAGACTGCGCTGGCTGTGGCAAGAAGATAACTGACAGGTGAGGCTCCTACATCCTCCACATCTACCATGATAGGGCGAGTGGTAAGACACTAGACTCGTATTCATGGCGTCCCGGGTTCGATTCCCGGTCCGACCATCCTGATTTCGAATTGGTATGGGTTTCCCAAATAGCTCCACGCAAGTTACGTTATGGTTTCTTACTATAGACCACACCCGTTTCCTCCCCAGTATCTTATCAGTTCAAACTGTTTGCCCTATCTCTTAATGACCTCGTTGCCAACGAAACGTTAAGGGGCCTCCCTGATAGGCTGCGTTTGTGTGTGAAGCAGGGGCAGTAAGGTTGCCGTTGACCGACGTATGTAGTGCATTATCGCCTCTCCGCGCGTAAGCCACTCAGCTGTCGTGCAGTGCTTTACAATTATCCTTTTTCCTACAGGAATTTTAGTGGCAACTTATTATTTTATATGTGGCCAGCATAGTTATAGTCTAATGCTTGTTTCTATGATTGTGTTTTTCGAATCCGGTTGTTGATTTTAAAGATACGGTAGTCTGAAGAACCCATTTTTAATTTTTTTTTTTTTTTTTTTTTTTTTTTTTTTTTTTTTTTTTTTTTTTTTTTTTTTTTTTTTTTTTTTTTTTTTTTTTTTTTTTTTTTTTTTTTTTTTTTTTTTTTTTTTTTTTTTTTTTTTTTTTTTTTTGCTATTTTGAGGGGCCTGAAAATTATATTTTAAATCAATGCGCCGAATTTTTGAAACTATAGCGACATGGGTTGAAGAGTGTATTATTTTCGTAGGCATACATATATTATGCGCGTCTGGTAGTTTCGCCAAAAAATGAATAATCGCAACACGCTGCAACGCATTTCAAGCGCAGGTAGGGAGGCCAAGAGTCCTGGATAGAGCAAGGCTAGATATTTACATGTTAAATTATGTTAAGCGGGGCTCACTACCTCTCGAGCCTACATATGTGCAGGCCTCCTACTCGTCCTATACGTATTTACAATTTTTCAGCATTTCTCCTATACTGTCCTGTATTTCTTACATAGTTTAGTGTGTTATATAGTTACTCCGTGACATCCTAATGATGTAAAACGTAGGGGTACGCAGCGTGCTACAGCTTGATGTAACCCAAGTTTATGTAACTGTTTCTTCCAAACAATATCAGTGATTTCAAAGCTCAGTGTTTTTTTATGTCAGTGTTTGATACTAGGAACTCTACAAAACAGCAGCTATTATAGTGTGTATCTGAAATAAAACACCAGTTAGTAGAATTTGAACCTTGAACTGTTACGCAGTAGACAATGAGTGAGTGAACTAATGTAGTTTTTTTTACATACTACATTGCGATGCAGATGTCTATCAAAGAAAACTAAAGAGAACAGGAAAACATAATTGAGCAGAGTATGCTTTAGTCGTCAGGATACATACACAACATAAAAGTCCATAAATAAAATCGGGTCCATATTTGACCCTTAAACCAAACTGCCTACCTGCCGTCAGTGCTGGTAAGTCAAGAAGCGTAATAATTTAAACATTAAGTAGAATTTCATAATAATGGAGAAAGCATTAAATTCAATAATAATAATGTCAACTTACTACTATCAAAACCTAATTTATCTAATGTTGAGTGATGGGGCTAACTGGAATACCTCATGTGGCAAACGGCAACGACCACCACGTTCGTTACATTTTACCACATTTCAAGCACACTTGCCTTTTAAAGTGAGCTTGCAAAAATTCAGCCCCGACATAGTTTTAACAATAGCAATACACCGAAAAACTCTTGAACTGCTACGAATTTTGGTCCTATTATAATTTCCTTCATTGGCGTGACATCGGTTTACACGAAACTGAACATAAACGTACTGTCCACTTAAAGTTGATGCTTTGAGGTCAGCTGGTGCCAAAGACACTGTGATATGTATCTGTACACGCAAATTGCTTCTGTGGCAACTAAACCTGATTCTGTCGAGATTCATTTGAGCCATATTCTCACACAAAAAAAAAAAATAATACTTCCAGTTGAAATGATATTTTTAAAAACCGTATTTGGTCACGAAACATTTCTTAAACGCATTTCATTGTTACACATACCTGATAAATATCTGAGAGAGAGAGAGAGAGAGAGCGAGAGAGAGAGACCACTTAACATCTAGGTCTTTATCGCTGACGACGGGTAACATGAGGTGAGTGTGGAGCAGAGCCGGAATGATTAGGGCGGGGGAAACGGGAGATCCCCGAGAAAATCCTTCGACCAACGGCATAGTCCGGCACGATTCCCACATGCGAAGATCCTGGGCCCTACCTCGCCGGGAATCGAACCCGGCTCGCCTTGGTGGAATTAATAATATATATCTGTTGTCTAACCGTCTTGTTCAACTTTTAGAGAACTTTATTATACACCAGCTTAGTTAAGTCTCATCAACATGGGCCTGACAAAGATGAACAAAAAATACAGTTGTACGATTTATATAGGTTTGACAGGTATTGAGAGCCTCGTTGAATACAATTTAACTCATATATCTCTATCTTTATCCAGGCCAGGCACTGACGTAGACAGAGATCTTAAGTGTGAGTTTAGTATAAGTATTCTTATTCACTGAGGGCAACAACGTTTTTATAATCTTGGAATGCTGCTTGCAATTAGTATTTCTAACTCAAATTCGGCAACACCCAAATACTTGTCTAAACGGTTGTCACATGAAAATGAGAAACAGAATCTACCTATTCACAACCACACCATTGTAGAAGTCGCCTCCACGCCACCACAACTCACAAAATCGCATAGTCGGAACAGCAATATGTATGTTTATTCCCTAAAATGTTTTCAACAGACGTTTGATAATACGGCGTATAGCTAGAATACGTTTTGACTGTTTTACAGCTCGGTTATATTAATCCCAAAATTCTTAATCTTATATCAACTTTGACAGCATGTCAACCCTGGAGTCATACGCTACGAGATTAAAGTTTTTATTGCAGAAGGTAAGATAAGCGACGAGTAGCTCTGTATGTTGATGTGCTTGATCTTGGATAGCGAGGTCAGAACGTTGGTTCTCGTGTGTCCTCAGGTACCTGCTGAAAGCGCTGGACTTGTTCTGGCACGAGGATTGCCTCAAGTGTGGTTGCTGCGACTGTAGGCTCGGTGAAGTGGGCTCTACGCTCTACACCAAGGCCGACCTCATCCTCTGTCGCAGGGACTACCTCAGGTGAGATATGCCGCCGGCCGGTGCCTTGAATAAGGAACACAAATTTTGAGAATTAATTGTTGGAGAAGCTACAATGTATATTTCTTTCTCGTCTGAAAGTCAACTACGTTTAATTTCGCCTGCTCCGACCATCCTGATTTCCGTTTTCCGTGGTTTCCCCAAATTGCTCCAGGTGATGCCGGGATGATTCATCATCGTAGGTCATTACTGGCTCCTTTCGTAGTTCTTGTCCTCGTGTGGAGTCATCTATAATGACCTCGCTGACGTCAACTCGTAAAGCCGAATATTAAAAACTCCTCGTTTATCTGTGGGTTATTAGAAACTAAACAAAGAGATTATGTGACTGAAACCTATGCTGCCATATCTGGAGTGTTACGGCGTTGGGTGATGATGACAATGATGGTGATGACGAAGATGATGATTATGGAGTGATTATGATAACGATGGTGACGTTGGTGGTGATGGTGATGAGTAAAGCAGGACATAGGGAACACGTTTATAGGCGGTTCGTGATAAAGTGAGCACTCAAAAAAGCCCTGCTAAAGTTCTATTTTCAGCCAATTAGTGTATCTTTCCGCGAGTAACGTCTAATGACGGGAAATGGCTAACCTCTCTGGACACGTCTCTTGATGTTTGCGCATGTGAGATAAATTGTACAGTCAGTAGGAATCGATACAGTTCACTAAAAAAATTTGTTAGTTACAAACAATTTTGTCGATTTCGGTTGATTGTGTTTCTGTATTGTTGAATTCGAAAGGAAAAACACAGGGACTATATTGCGTAATTTCGCTGCCAACCATACAAACAGTAAGGCAACTATAGTTAATGTTGAATTGTATGCAGTAACGGCTAGTGATATTTTTCAAAGGTTAGAATGTTTGTGCTCACTTCATCCCGAATGACCTATAATAATCTCGCAGAAAACCCAGCTGTTTTAAAGTGGCTGCCTTAACAACACTGCAACACGGCTCACAACAGCCAGGCAGACAGGCAGGCTGTGTCCTCGAGTCGAACCAGCGACACCCGGGCGTTGACGGCGGGCTCGCTGACGTCCAGCCCTGACACACAGGTCTTCTCCCGGTGAGTGTGGTCAGGCCGGCGCTTCCGAGCTCCCATCTACTAAAACCCAGTCCCCCTCCCCTCTCCCCATGCCCTGTTATCTAATTGCTAATAGGTTTAATGACTGGTCCAGGGGTAATGCGCGCGCGTGCGGCCGTGTTGCGGCACACCAGCCCCATTACCTGCTATTACCTGGCCGCTACTCGCCCCCGCTCCGGCCACCAACCCCATCCCCTCCTTTACCCACCTCATGCCCCCGTAATATCGCTTCATTTCGGACTATTAACTATATTAGAGTCCTCCCTCCCCTCTCCACCAGGCAGACCCTAGGCGGCTGGACCCAGTTTATGCCAGAGGTAATGAAATGTGCAGCACTTACAAGTGGTATCAGAAGCGTGGTTGGCGCCGGTGTAGAGTTGAGTGGGGGACCTCTATCTAGGGGAAGGGGGGATGTTAATTACCGTGCGTAAATGCTCCTGCTACTGGCCGTAAGGACGTGTTTGATGTTCTGTTCGTTCGGGGCACTTCGCTTATTGCCTCCCTCTCCCCCCTCTCTTTCCTTCCAGAATGACTCACAGGACGACTGGTCAGACGTTTCACGACTACCCTTCCGGTAGCAGGTTACTGGCTCGATTTCGTGTCAGCTTCGACGCGAGACGTTACGAAGACGCGGCTGTAAACTTTACAGTGATGTTGGTCGTCAGCGCTTTATTGACCACTCCTGGGATCAGCCTGGTATAACTTACATCCCGGATTCACCCACCGTGTTCAATTATTAGATTTGATTCCCTTATTTATAATTCTGAGAGTAAAAACCTGGTCTTACCTTGTGGAACATTAGCTAAAGGGCAATTATAATAATTACGTAACTGAAGTTTCAAATGCTCAAGCATAGTATTTATTTTAAGGGTTTGCTTGGCTAGTTACGGCATAATTATAAGTTAGAATTACCTTTACATTGTCTGTAGGTACTGTAGTGTATGCCATCTACAATCACAAGTACCACACTTTCGTTCTCAGCATTTAAGACAAATGAAAATCAAAAATTAAATATGGCGAAATTAAGCGTAAACGTAAATAACTGATCGACATTTTTCCAGCAAATGCAAAAATTTTATAATAAAGTGAAGATTAGGTTTACTTCGACCCGTACCGTGCTGTGACCTAAACGCCTAAACTAAACTACACCATTTGCATAATGTGCTTTACTTATATGTTACAACGTGTAGGTATACTCTTGGCAGAAGTGATATTTTAAACATTTTAATTTTACCAATCCCATAAATATAGCCGATACTACTAATGTTAAGTACTACGTGAGAAATTCAAGATTAGAGATTGTGATATGAATGTAATTCGATAAACTTTCTTTTATCAGGGTGTGCATACATAAATATGTAATACATTTATAACAACAGAAATTACTGTATAAGTGTGAAGTTACGAGGTATCGCAATTTAAAGGCATTTACAGCAATAATAGCGCAGAGTAGACAGTATTACTTAACAGAATTAGTTTTAATGAGCTGACTGTTTTTCTGTGTTTACTGACGTGAGACTGAAATCAGTAAATAATTAGTTTATCTCCAATTGCGATTACACAGATCAAAGCAGTTAAGATAACTTTCTTTTAAAATTAAAAAATTTAACTGATGTTAAGGAAATTTGCCTCTTAAGGCTTCAGCCTACCTCGGAGCGCGGCGGGAGCAAGGATAGGGTTTTACATGTTAAACTAAATTCCGTCTAACTCAGTCACCCTCTGAGATATCGCTTTCGAATGGAAACCATTTTCTGCATTGAGAAGAGGAGAATACTGCTTCGTAAACGAAAATGAGAAAATAATTTTATGAGTACGGGGTTTCGAGTATTTAATCGACATAAAAACACTTATTTGATCATAGTTTTCAGGGTATTGATATAACTTGCTAACAGATTCCGTAGCAGTGTGGGCCGTATCGTACTGAACAAAAAAGTCAGTGGTGGCATATATGTAGGTTTGAAAGTGACTGAGATGTTTAGGAATATAATTTAACCTGTAACGCCCTATCATTGCTGCCGCCGGAGCTCTGAGGTAGGCAGAGTCCTTAAACGGCGAAGCAAATAGTATATGAGCAAAAAACAACCTTATTGCCTAGGGATTCCTTAGGCCCCTATCACTCTCGTATTTAGATTACAAATCTTTGGAAACCACGATACTGTTATACCGTATTGCTGAAAATTTTAGCCAGCACATCTAACTATGACGCATTTATTTTCTCAGTCCTATCTAAAAAATTAAACACAACATTATAACACGCATTTGTCAATTGTGTCTGAAATCTTTATAGTGCATTGTCATTGATTGACCTATAATGATAAATTTTGAAAAATACAAACATGAATAGGCCTAAAAGTTTTGTTCATTCCTTGTAAAAATTATACGCAATCCCACTTAACATTTTCATACAAAATATATGAAGGCTTATTTTACATGTTGTTACACTTAGCTAAAGTGACTTTTCTCTTAGAGTTACACGTCAGTCATGTAGGCAGTTGGCGGAAAACTTAACACGTTTAAAACAGCCACTAATAATATTCATTGCCCTTTTCTGAATGTAATTCAGCATTAACAATGTTTTCCTCTTGTTCAGCTGGCAGCGAATTGCCAAATGGGCGACCAGACGCCTTGTGCAAAATTAGTTCACAATTAGATTCTTAGTGTTATGTTTAGCCGATGGAATTTTCTCGGCGAATCTGAAATGTTCCTTGCTGAATAAAAGTCGACTGAAGACCATTGATAGAGCCAGAGATTTTTTGTGAAAAGAATTCTGCAACAGTTAGTTTCATTGCCGTATATGCACACCTGCAGCCCTGCTTCATGGTCAGTGATTGGCTGTTTATAAGTCTCAGTGTCTCAGGGTCCTACCCGCAAATCACAGGCGTGTAGTGTCGCAGTAACATTGTCTTAATTACCACAGTCAAATAAGCGACGCTTCTGCACTAAACTATTCTGCCAATAACCATGAAAACGAGCTGCAAGTGCACATAATGCTTTGAAACAAATTGTTGCAGAATTCTTTTCACCAAAAATCACTGGCTCTAACCGTCGAAACATATTTGAAGTGGAATCGTATTTGGCCACAATAGGAAATATGGAGGTAAAGTTCCTGTAAATTGCGTTGTGTAAAACATTGTTTACAATATAGAAACACAGTTTTAATGTGACTTTTTTAATTCTAGCTTTGTTTTGCTCGTGTGTATTTTTGGTGGTTAAACAAAATGGCGGACATTCACAACATCCTTTGCTGTGATTGGTTGCTGTCCTATGTGTACGAACAAGAAATGAAATATTAAAATTTCCTACGTCAGCATCTCCATGCACACGACCAATTTTTTTGCGGTTGTGAATCAGTAGGTAAGAATACGTAGAGGTTAGTTCTTGTGAGAACGACCCATGTTCTTTGCTTCCTGTTATATTATCAGTCGAGGACTCACCGTTAGTGTCATAAAGTTAAGGTCCAATTGTGATATTGAGACAAACCTATAGTTGTTGGCATTCTAGCTTGTTGACGAAAGAAAACGTGACTTTTTCAGGCATCTAAGTATTCACCATGTAGCACTGCCACTCGCCGACTGAATCTGCATACAGTCACGAAGACCTACGTGCGCGGGAGTCTGCATACATGCAAGGCGACAGCTGAGTCTTAGTAGCAAATGCATTCGATGATTTTTAATTTTTTTTTAAATTGGGATTCATGTCCTCGTGGACGAGACCATTAGAGACGGCCTTTATATAACGACAGGAATCGTAAAAGTTGTCGGCCATGACCTGCGTTAAGAAATAATCCCAGCATCATCCCGAAGATATTTCGGAGAACCTTAGAAAAAAACAAAAAGCGGGAATGTCTGAACCGGGAGTTGAACCCAGGTCCTACTGAAAGCAAGTCCGACGTATTACCGTTGTGTCACCGCGCTCGGTGCATTCGACGATTATTCAAGGACTATTCACGTACCTATTTACATCAAGGGTGTTGGACCCGTAAAATTTCAATTTTCATATTTATTCCATTCACTTTATCAACTTTTACACATTAGATAACATGTCATTTCCCCAAATAAATAAAAGTTATGCCCCATAGTTTCTGCATAATCACTCATCAAAGTTTCAAAATGGTCATTGCAGTGTAGCCAAAATAAAACAAAAGTTATCAGCTAATGGATTCAAAATTACTGTAACTTAAAGTCAGTGTATCAATGCATTTTTGACTTGTTTGACAAAAGTTAGTTGTAAAAATTTCAGAAGTAGCCGAAAGTCAAAAATTTACTAATTGTCATCCATTTTTACAAAATACAAAAATTCATCCCTTTGTATTTACAAAAGTGTCTTGAAATAGTCCATATAATTTAGTATCAATATGGTTTATCTTGTTTCTGCAAGTTAATTAAAAAATTTTTGGTATGCCGCAACAGCCATATTGCTACTTTGATACGTGATTAAATTACATTTTATCTGATGTGTAAAAGTTGAACAGTACAGCATACATATAAAATAATGAATTTGTACGGTCCCAACGTCCTTAAAAGTTACATTTGACTTTCGTAATACATTTGTGGTGTTGCCTTTTCAGAGTACAGAAGAAATTATCTGTATTACAAGAGTGGAACAGCACAAATTTAAGTGTTCAAAATTGTTATAAGTATGCTTATTACACGCAGACATTCTGCAAACTCCAACACAAACGCCTTACAGCAATATATATATATATATATATATATATAATATGTAGAATTTAATTATTTTTAAAAATGTTTTATTTATTTGAGTAATAATTTTATGCAACGATTTTTTTCTATAAAGTGTTTATTGTTTACCGACTTTTTTTTTAAGTATTGGAAATTTTTGGGATTAATATGCTTATGCTTCACAAAATAACCAATTGTCATCTTTAACTGAATTGTGTTTTACGTATATTGGCGCGTATAAAATTTTTTACACTAACTGTAATAAAGTTTCCCTAACAGTAGCAAACATTGAAATTCACATAACGTCGTTAATAATTATTTGGGTTACGCCGTAATATAACCAGATACTAAATTTTTTTTTCACAATAACTTTTTTTTTGGAATGAGTGTACGCTTTTTCTGATCGTCTGTAACAGTATTTATATTTTCTTGTTTATTTAAGTGAAATTGTATTTGTATTAGACCTTTCATGTGTATCTCGGTGCATACAACATATTTAAACCGGTCTTAGAAACAAATTCAAAAATTTGTAACTACGTGAGTTAGGCTTGCTGTAATTAATTTAGGATGGATTGACTTTGTATCTTGTTCTGACCTACAGTTGCCTGCATGTAATCTCCTGTCGTTGCAGGTTGTTCGGGAACACAGGCTACTGCGCCGCCTGCTCCAAGGTCATACCTGCCTTTGAGATGGTGATGAGGGCTCGCAACAATGTCTATCACCTGGAGTGCTTCGCCTGTCAGCAATGCAATCACAGGTGAGATCCTCACGTGACCCTGCTCTATAACATAGCCTTTGTGACGCCCGGGGGAACGCGTGATTGCTGAGGCATTAAGGCCTGGCTCTTTAGTTTAGCAGTCGTTTCGAAATTTTTTTAACGCTAATTAATACATATATTAAAAATTCATTCTGACAGTTTTAACACTTATATATCATCGTTTGTAGCTGAATTTTTCTGTTGCAATACACCAAACAGATTTTTAGATTTTGGCCCTTGAAATAGCACATATTTTGCTGTCAAAATGAGCCAAAAGGAAGCAAAATAATTTTTTGCTAGCAAACAGTACGTCTCTGGCAGATTGTGTATCGTATGACTGTACACAGTCTCAAATTTTTTCAAAGCATTTGGTTAAAAAATATTCGAGTTATTTGCAATTGTTTGAAATAAGTTAAAGATCATGGCCTTAAGGGGTCACCCTACTTGCTCTCAAATGCATTGCAGCGAGTTACGATTATTCTTTTTTTGACGAAACTATTTAACGCGCAGTTTATTTGTATATCTACTAAAAGGAACACAAACTTTAAACTGTGTTACTATAGTTTTAAAAGTTCTGCACGTTTATTAGAAACATCATTTTCGGGCCCCTTAAAATGGCCAAAAATGGGATTTTCAGATGTCGTATCTAGAAAATAATAACCGGATTCTAGAAACACAACTATAGAAACAATCGTTAGACTTTGAACTACGCTGGCCACAAATAAAATAATGTGGTCGCCGCTTAAGTCTCATAGGAAAAGGGATAATAGTTATGCACTGCACGTCAGCTGAGTAGCTTGCGCGGAGAGGCGATAATGTATTACATACGCCGGTCAATGGCTGCCTTACCGATTCTGCGTCACACACACAGCTTATCTAGGGAGGCCCCTTAAGGGTGTTCAAGCGGCCAAAATTTATAATTTTATATTTGCATGGCATAGTGTTCGTTTTATTGAAGTTACTTGTGACTACATTTTCCACTTGTAAAATTATTTTAGCTCTCGTAGTTTTCCCATAGCGGCACGTCAATGTCAGAATTTGCAAGTTGCTGGAACATAGTAATAAAAAAACCAAGAAACTTGCTCGAATGAAATAATTTTCACTGAAATTAGATATTATTGATAATGTGCTAAAATATTTAAAAACACACAACAAAGTTCTTCTGTCGTTTTTAAAAATTTAAGTAAATTGTTATCATTTTCAGATTTTTTTAAAGTACAAAGGATTTTCAAAGTATGTTTTTAAATCTGTTAGCGTATGGCCTAAAATACCTAATTTCAGTGTAAATTATTTCATTTAAGTAAGTCATTTGGTTTTTGTTATTACCATGTTCCCGTAACTTGCAAATTCTGACTTTGACATGCCGCTATGGGAAAACTATGAGAGCTAAAAAAATTTTCACAAGTGGAAAATGTAGTTACAAGTAACGTCTGAAAAAAGAACACTATGCCGTGCAAATATAAAATAATGCATTTTTCCCCCGCTTGATTGCCTTTAAGAGTCCTGTAAATCTGGCGCGTGAACATCGTCGCAGCGTGCTAGGAGAAAGTTTTTTTTTTTTTGTTTCGTTGTACTAACCGTGTGTCCAATATGTTTATCTTCCAAAATAAAATAACATTTAGA
>PNEQ01027041.1:30487-109443 GCA_003012365.1 Medauroidea extradentata
ATATATATATATATATATATATATATATATATATATATATATATATATATATATATATATATATATAAGCGTTGTCTTTACTACGCACTTTTCGTAAATAAAAATGTATGGACACCACTTTAAAGTCCAATAGTAAAAAGCCAATTACCAAAACACTGCACACCGTTTTCGCGCTCAGCGCATAAGGGCCACACGGTTGCTGCTGCACCAGCCTGTATAGCTCCTATCGCCTGCCAGTGTGCGTACCACAAAAGTGGCATCTAGCGCCTGCTGTATAGAACTCTACGCCGGCAATTTTCTCGTACATGAAAATTAAGATCAAAGGTGAACAAGAAAGGAAATACTTGCTAGCGTTCTAGCTTGCATCTAAACCAAATAAATTTATTAGTTCACACGAACAACTTTCTTACACGGGATATACGTCATTAATAAGCCTATGTTGGATGCATATTTTGAAGTTGCATTTGCGGCATTGTTAGGAGAAAGAATATTTCACGAGTTTAATGACGTCCACCACTTGTCCATTAGCTGCTACTAATTGTAACACACGCCAATGAAAGAGCAGACACGGCTTGAGTATGCCTAGGACAGTGAATTATAGCTTGCGGGTTATCGAACTTGAGAATATTTCCTTTACCAAAGTCCCAGTGGTGATATTTTTCAGAGGTCCTGCCTACACTAAAGAAACAATGGTGATATTTTTTAGCGGACCTGCTTCCACCAATGACCCAGAGGCATTGCGTAATATACATTGAAATAAGTAGATAATAAACCAGTTTAAGTTACACGATGCAGGATCCGGCAACATTCCTTGAGTAGCTTCCTTCGTCCAGTTAGGCACTGTTTGCTACAAAATAATGCGTCTTTGCGAGCGATTTCGTGCATAAACGGCAGCGCTTATTTTTTAAAAACGGCTTGTTTACATTCAGCTTGTACAAGAAAGATAATGAAAAATATAACCGTTCCTATCACCCACTAGCTAGCATGCAAGTCTTTGTATGCTAGCCAGCAATTCACTTAATACAGGTTCCCTATAAATCATGGTGAACGAGGTGTTGAACTTCTTGAATAGTACATATGCCCATGTGTAATATACTAAAGAGTGCATGGTATATAATTCAGCGCTGAAAGTCTCAGTTTAAATTGTAGCTTTCTCGAAGCCAATTAGTATATAAAAACAACACCATCCCTAGACAATAGTTTTTGCAAACTTTTTGAGGAAAATTTTTTCTCGAGTAACAAATTCGTGAAGACAGTCTCTTACGCCGAAATCTCGTACTTTTAATTGCCACACAACCCGCTTAGATGTATCATTCTGGGTAAATGATTGCTGGTAAAGTTGGCAAACGTTTCCCGAGGATGTTGTTTTGTGTAGATTTCAGTTGGTGTTTTAGCGTTTATTTATCTACCACACATTCTCATGTATTAAGAGGGAGTGTTAGACAATATTATTGAATTTTTATCTTTTGAGCCATAGCATTTACTCAGATTGTATTATCACAATTTTCTCTTCGACAAAGTATAAGATATTTTATTGGTAAACTGTTTGACATGCAGACGTGCAGAATCATTGCAAGATATTTATAGGTTAACTTTTAAGAATTATCTTGCGAAAATTCTGCATGACAAATTAATGAAAGAGTCCATTATTATTTATGTCGAGCAGTTTACCAAGAATATATCCTATGATTTGAAAAAAAGAGAAAATTTTGATAATACAATTTGGATAAATTTTATTGCTCAATAACTGAAAATACAATAAAATTGCCCAACACTCACCTATAAGAGACGTTCTCAAGATGACGACAGATGGTAGCTGAGCGCCTTGCGAATAAAGGCGAAGAAGCAAGTTTTGAACTAGTAAAAGTCGGCCTAGAGCCCCCGCTCGCTTCCAAGTCGCGATCTCGCTCGTTGTAGTCCAATGTCACTCAAATTATATCTGCGAATGTGTGATACTATTACACGTGTCGAAATCTTAAGAACTGAATTACAGACCTCAAGAACACTGAGCACAGAAACTTTCTTTAATAACATAAGATAGGACTATAGTCCGTCTCTTGTATGAATTACATTCTTTGACAGATGTGTTGGCATCCTTTTTATAGATGATTAAATGGAAAATGCAATGTGTTCCACCTCAAACGGCGATTTCTGCACAAACAAATTAAGCTGACTAGAAAACTTTGCAGTACATCAAAATTGAAATTATTTTCCTGAAGAACCGTACACACGTGATAAACCTCAGATATGATAAAACTAGAAATGTTGTGTAAGATAAAGTTATTTATTGTACAGCGCACTTGTGCATGGCCCAAATGTGGCAGAGGCAAGAACTGTTTTTACATAAAAACTGGTTTGGAAGTATATGCCTACACAACTTTCTAAAATGGAATTCTTACATGAAACAGACTATAAGTTAAACCTGGCGTTATATATTTACCTTTCCGTTTGAAAAATAAACTTGTATTCTCATAAGGATAGTTCATATTTAATTTACAGACGAATTGTTGTAAAGTCTTGTCATAAAAAGTGTCTATCAAAGAATAAGACTGATTATTTTGCGTCAGACTGTTACAATTTTTTTTTTAAACTTAATTGTAGCCCAAAAGTGTTTAACTTATCCCGGACGTCTCAAACGTGCTGATGAGACCGCGTACCCCTTCTTTTCCATACATGTTCGCACGTACGAGCACAGACTCACACACACATACAGAAGAGCGTGGCTGTCCGCCGGAGGCGAGTTTGTGTGCGTCTGGCCCTGGGTGATTTCCCAGACGGCCACTAAATGTTTTAAAAGCCCTCCCGATACAGCGGGACCAACTCTCTGACGGAATTGCCTACCTCTCTCCTCGCCTACTTTCAATTGGAGCGACTCCACACCCGTCTCCCTCCTTCCTCCTCTATCCTCCTGAACCTCCACAGCCACCCCCTCCACAAACCCTTCCATTCCTCACCCTTCCCCCTGCGACAGGATAGGGCGGCAGTGCGACCTCCCCCTCCCACTTTCCAATCCCTTGGTGTCCTCCACACCCCGACAACGCAATAGCCACCCCCCTCCCCTAGGCGCTCTAACTTCATTAGGAAGATTGTGTGCGCTGACGGACGCCCGGTCGTCGCGACACCAGGGGACGGTCACCGCCTTTTTTTACATCATTCATCGCGGTGCTAGACGGACGACGACAAGCGACGCTCGACTTCGATGCCGGCGAGGGGAAGAAAGGAAAAGGAGAAAGGCAAAAAGGGGGCCGTTTTCCGTCAAGACGCAGAACCGTGGGAAGACACTTGTTTGTCGAGATTACCCACTAAAAATTCAGGGTTGTTCCCCCAGGGGTGTTCGGTTACAGATGGCAGCTTCCCGCCACGTCGAGGACGGGGGAAAAAAGGGGGAAGGAGGGGATTCGAAGACATGCTGGTTCGATTCCAAGACTTGGTATTTCGCGTATTAAATAACAAGTAAATAGTTTAATAAGTGCGGCCCAGCGACGCGTTATCAAGATAAGTCCTTTATCGCAGGGAAGTCCTGAAATAAGCATTTAAATGTGTTTTGTTTCCTTGGTTAGTAATATGTACACTTGAACGTAATTTTTACAGAAATTATACAAAGTGTATAGTCATATTTATACTTTTCGAATATTTTAATTTACGGATAATAATGACAGATTCTTAGAATATTTAATATACAAAAAAACGTTCTATTCGTTTGAATTTTGTGTGCATTTTCTGGAAGAATATTGAAAAATACGTAGATATAGCGAAAGATAGAGTGAAGTTTTCAGTAATGCAGTGGCGAGGCGTGAGGTTTAAAGGAAGGGAAGCAACTGGTGTAGGTGCACCGACACCCCTTAATAAAGCGGGGGGTCCGGGGGTCCTTTTCCGGGAAAATTTTGATTTCTAGGTGCAAAATGGTGTTATTTAAAGAGTTTTTGTATCTTAACATTGAATATATCTCTGGTACAATTTAAATATTTTTTAAGATAAAATCATTTCTACCAAGAAAAAAAGAGATGTCTAGCTAGCATACATATCCCCTGACTACACCACTGACTTAACATTATTATGTGATGGAGATGGCCGATTTTTAGCAAAAAGTGAGTTATATGATAGTTTTATTTTACTGCATAACGGAACAATACATTATTGTATGGTAAATATCAACCTAGAGTAATTAATTTATAACTTAAGTGCTTAGCAACAATGAGAGACTAAATACAGATCAGTAGTCAACATGAAAACAGATGCATGTTTAATATATAACTCCAATCCTGATCCAATGAATACCAGCAATTTCATATATTTACGAAATCATATAATCCAAAAACTATAAAAGCGCGCGTAACACAAGACATTCGTTAAAGTTGATACAATTGTAATTTGTAGAGAGTTTATTCATATTTAAGAAATTGTATTTTTTATGTTACTAAATTTGGATTTTAAAAATTGTTAATTGTCTGAAAATTTTTAAAAATACAAAAATAATGCTGTTTTTATACATGTCTTGAAGTTGCTCGTGGCACTGTTCTTTAGTGTGAATTATTTCATTTCAGTAAGTCAGTATTCCTTTCTAGCATAAAACCGTTTTTTTTCTGCAAACTTGGACTTTGACATGCAATTATACAAAAAATGTGAAATCTGAAAAATGTTATGTGCAGTGAAAAATAGTCACAATGTGTGTTTATTAAACAAATCGTATATTGTACAAAGTACAAATATAAAAACTATTAAACAATTATAATTTTTGGTGAACCCCCCCCCCCCTTTTACTGCCCTTTTTCCCCCCTTTATAGGCGAGTTTTTCTAGAAATCAAAGAAAAATAAACATGCATCATTTATTTAAGTACAGCTTTCCCAAATTAAAATAAAAGGAGATTCTTACTAACGTCTTGATGAAAAGTATTATGTATAGTTACACATTGCGATGACACAGCACTACTAGGCTTATTACTGAAAACTGAAATATTTACGTACAGAAATGCAGCCACGCACGTGCGAATCTGTGTACAAAAGACCGAAAAAATAAAGCGGTCGATATTTGAACTCCTTCGTACAAGTTCGGTGTGGCCATTCGGCTGGCCTCGTGTAGTAAGCGAGTCTCTCGGTTGCTTCCAGCCCTCCCTACAGCTCGGGTCCACTACAGACCCTCGCACCCCCGCTGAGCCATTCATCGGCCGCAATAGCCCTAGGGGTCTGGAAGCAGAGGACACGACTGCTTCCATGGACAAGTACTTTCACGAGATAAGAGACAACCACTATCCTCGTAGCCAAATATACCAAGCACTGCAGTGTAAATAAATGACGTTCCATTCTCAAGTGTTATATAATTTTATTATTTGGTAAGAGATGATAATTATTAGGGAAGCAATGCTTCCATTGCTTCCATGGACGCTTCGCCCCTGCAGTAATGATATAATCACGTCACCGCCTGGCGCGTGGACGGCATTGCAGCGTGTCACGCCTATTCTTTTTTACGCGAAACCACTTAACTGATTCGTGTTATGTTTATCTATGAAAAGAACACACAATTGAAACTATGCTTCTATGTTTAAAAAAATTCAGCACGCTTGTTAGAAACACGATTTTCGGGCCTCTCAAAATGACTAAAAACTGGTTATTTAGACATCTGTTACTCCGAAAATATTACCTGAATTCGTAAAGTGTAAAGCGAGAGGCATGCGTTAGTCTTTACTTCATACTATTCAAAAATAAAATTATATGGTCACCGCTTAGTGTCCTATAGTAAAAACCGTTCGGCGGGAACCTTGCACGCTAGTTCAGCTCTTGGATTGTTGAGACTACGCGGCATTTGATGCCTGCTTCAAGGTCGACCTTACTGCTCCGTCGCTTTTGTAGTAGTTTCGTAATTTCTTACATGTTAAAGTCATTCACTGAGTTGCAAACATTAATTTCGAAATATTTTCTATAGTAAAATGCCTGTAGTAAAACAACATAGAAAATACACAAATTTAACATAAAAAAATATTTTTTTTTTTTTTTTTCAATTTGTTTAGAGACCCAGATGGAGATATTAATCCAGGAGAAATATTCATATGTAATCTCAAACGTACTAAGTTAAACTACGGCTCGTTAGATTTACAAAGCAAAAACGTATTAGTGTCCGTGAAATGATAAGTAAGTGACCTGTGAAGTGTATTGAATATTTGCAGTGCATTTATATGAACTTTTTTTATGCTTCCCTTAAACTCATAACCTCGACCTCTTATTTCGTTTCGGTGTCTGAATAGTACCAGCAGAACGAAACACGTGATGATGTGGCATGTGAAGGGGGACACCAGAAACCCTGAAACAATAAGCACGCTTAAAATAAAAAATAATAGTAACTAGAATACTGTACGCAGAAAAAAAAACGTCGTTTAGTGTATTTCGACAAGGAAACTCAGTTATGTCGCTGTGTACCTTTTGTTCTCGATCTGCGACCAGTGCGACGCCATTGTTCTGAAAATTTAGTAGCAGTTTGAGAAGAATGGAAAAGAACAGAATGTAATGCAAAAAAAAAAAAAATATGGGAGAGAGTATGCGTTGGTTTTGGGAAATGGTTCGGCGTACGTATTCTTTCGCATGAGCGAACCTCTATGCTCGTTCCGGGGAGTTAACAATTTCATCAATTTTCTCGTGCCGTCGCAATAGGAAGGGACTGACAGAAAGAGTGCCTGGAAAAATTTTTTTTCCCCTGCAGAAACGAAACAATTTATCAAGCCGGTCGGCGCGCGTGCGTCATGTCCGAGCATGGAAACAATAACAGGTTCACATGCATGCATTAATTATGTCCATTGTCTCCGCAGCCCTTAACTACTGCGCCCCTGTCTCGTTCGGCCACATTAACAGCCAATATGCGAGCCATTGTTGGCCGGCTAAATAGAGGCCATTGTTGAAATATCACGCTTCGAGCGTTCACCGATTATCATGCACAGGGGCGCTGCTATCGCCCAACAGCGAGAGAGAGAGAAAAAAAATGATGCCGTGAAAAGCATCGGTAGCGAGCAGGGCAGGGCGTGGGAAATGGTTTTCCCGTTGATAATAAATCAGACAAACAAATTTATTGTCAGTTTATAATTAGCATTATTATGCTTGTTCAGTTGCCGGATCCCGACCTCTTCATTTTTTTTTCCGCATACTGCATTGTGTTGAAACAATCTGGTTTTGGTGCTGTTGTTCGCGAGCTTTGTGTGTGGGAAATGGGGGGAAAGAATGTGAATGCGGTTGTATTTAGTCTTCCGAAATGGGAATCGACGAGAGATGAAATTGTCGGCGGAGACGAGAATGTTTGGGCGAAACAAAGCCATTCTCTGTTTTTACTGCGCACGTTCTTTCATTCCGTGTGATTTTAGAGCTCGCGGACAGGATTTCAATGACTTTTTTTTTTTTACCGACATGCATGTTTGACACGTGGACATGGTATGCTCAACCACATAGCCTATACAGTGATGGTGTGCTGTTTTCAATGGTATCTTTCTTCCGATGTGAAATAAACTATATTATCGAAGTGTTGTGTACTTTACGTTTGGAGGCGTGTTATCGATATTGTACTAGGGAAAGTACTTAATCACAAACCCAAGAAATAGATACAGTTACTACAAACCTGAAAAGGACAAACTGTTAGTTTGGTTCATTTTCCAGGTGAAAAAGAGGGCATCGGTCGTCGCTCGCCTTTTGTCAAAGGCAACCCGGGAATCATACCGAGCGATGCCGCTAGTCAGCAGGTTTTCGCGGGGATCTTCTGTTTCCTCCACACATTCATTCCGACGCCGCTACATAAGCACTTGATACCGCCCTCACTGGCGCTAAATACCTTGGTGCTAAACGCTGACCAAAATGTTTGTCTCTTTTTTTCTCTCCAAAAGGGAAGCTTAGGCCTATGTGTACTGCAGCCGAAAAGATTCATACATTTATAAAACTAACTTTTGAATATAACTTATTTTTTGTGGACTGCGAGATCATCACACAAAGACAGAATCTGGGAAAGGAGTCAGCCATGGCCCGTGCAAAGCAACAATCGCTGCATTCACCTAGAGCACGGCCGTAGAAGAACAGGCCTGGACACTCGCCTGGAAACTTAACCCCCTTGTTGTTTGGCTGCAGTTCACCAAGTTACCGAGAATGTTGTGCTTTATTGGCGATGCAGTCAGGGCGGTCGGGCTCAAACATCGCCCACTTCCCTCCCACAAATATAAACAATTTATCAAAAAAAATTTTTATCAATTTATGAAATACTTCTTTCGCTCACAATTCTAAATCATGGCTCCAGCAATTTTCATTTACTTTATAACGTAAATACTAGAAAAAAGTGGGCGGAGTTTGAGCCCGACCGCCCTGACCACAGCGCCAATAAAGTACAACATTCTCGGTAACTTGGAGAACTGCAGCCAAACAACAAGGGTGTCAAGCAAAATACATTGGTAGATAGGCGAGTGTCCAGACCTGTTCTTCTACGACCGCGACCTAGAGTGATTTCGCTAAGCCATAGAAAACCGAAGTGATGTGGACGGCTGAAACCCGGGGATCGAACCAGCAACATCCCGAATGTGAGTATAACATAATACTGTTGCGGAACCTCGCTCGGTCGTGGGTGTAAAGGAAAGTGTTTTTTTTCCTAGCGACCACAAGCCATCCTAATATCGCGCATGGGGTGATAACTTCAAGCATTGTTGCCCGACGTATTGTACTCTAATTTTCTAATTTTTTTTATCCTATTCAGCAAAATTATCTGAACTAGTGAAAGACAAAGCCAAGAATATGTATTTACTGTTAGTTTATAAAGGTATTTTATAGTGTCAGAGTTTTACTGTAGCGTGTTGCCTACTGCAGGTAGTTCGCGATAAACTGAACACAATCAAGTCTAGGATAATAATTTAAAATAACATTTATTGCGATCTGAGACGCTGACTTTTGAATACATCCGAATCTGTACCCTTTTATTGTTACTTTGGGTGATTTCTTTATATCAAAAAGTGACAAATAACTACTAACTATCTGGAAGGAAAAATTTAACTATAGACGGTTCGGGATAAAGTGAGCTCTCCAAAAAGCCGTGATAAATACATATTTTCAGCCAATTTGTATCTTTCCTCGCGTGACGGCCAACGATGGTAAATGTCTATCCTCTCTGGACATGTCACTTGATGTTTGTGAGTGTAAGATGCATTGTGCAGTTGGCAGGGAAGTGCATAGTTTTGTAAAAAGAACAGTTTTTTAATTATATAAAATACAAATATTTCGATTAATTTTTTCTTTTTCGGTATTGTTGTAGACCTTATTTTAAATAGGAAAATTCACTGAACTACGTTTGGTAATTCGCTGCCAACTTTACAAGCAAGGAAACTATAATTAATGCTGCATTTCATGCAGTAACGGTTAATGATATTTTTCAAATGTTAAATTTTTAGTTCTCACTTTATCCCGAATGCCCTATAGGGTTGCAGTAGTGCTCACTTAATCCCGACCCACCTATACTATTGCTTTGTTTATTTTATTTTTTTTTTGGTCTGGCAACACTGCCTGCAAGGAAGACAGACCGACTGCCACAAAGTGTAGCAGAACAAGCAGGCTCTCTACCCTGATACCGCCACGCAGCGAGACAGGGGTGGCTATTGTTAATTCGTGTGGCTGTTCCATCCCCCTTGCAATTCCCTGCTCCAAACCCCCACTCTCACCACCCTGCGCCATGCACCCCCGCCCTCGTGTTATTTACGCCTCTGACTCGCCACCGGCCCATTGTGCGGCGAAACAAAACGTGAAAATGCGTGCGACATGCCAGGGACCAGATATTATTCCGTGGCTCCCCGCAAATAAAAACTATTCCATTAATTCACGGGGCTCTCCCCGAAGCATTCGCTATATTAAATTCTTCGTTGTTTTTTTTTTTTTTTTTTTTTCAATCCCTTTACGGCAATTTTCTTAGTAATATATTATCTTATTTCCGTTAACAGTAACCTGTGAAAATTAGGGTCAAGTTATTTTTTTTCCACGTGAACATAATACTACAAACGCTACTCGTTATGCGTGTGTTCAACCACACCTTTGTAATTAGTTAGAAAAAATTCGTTGGGATTTGTCAGATTTGACTAAAACCCACTATTGACTTACCGAGCGTTCCCAGTTCGATTCCCTGTGGGATCCACCCGGATTTTCGCATGTGCGAATTGTGTCAGACGATGCCGTTGCTTGACGGGTTTTCTCGGAGATCTCCCGTTTCCCCTACCTCTTCATTCCGGCGCCGCTTCATACTCGCATTATATTACCCCAAAACAGCGATGATAACATCTCTGCTAAGCGATGACTCAAATCTCTTGATCCATTCAGATTTGTCTTTGCGCTTCTTGGAAGAAAATATCGTAGGTAGCCAATGAAACGCGAGGAAAACATAATTTCTTTTTCACGTGGTACAACAGTGACTTGGTATCCTGTAATCGCATGGTTTTATTACAGAACCCGACGAGACTTTACATTCACACGATCCGTGATTAATCTGCACCATACCGTCACCGTGCGGTTTAACAAGATCAAAATACTGCAACGGAAGTAAAAACCTACAATTTTTACAGAGACGACCAGAACTTAGTATTTGCTAAGCACAGAAAATTCAGTTGAAACATCTTAAGCTTTCGCCTATAAAATATTGATATTATTGAGTATTTGTTATTATTGTTAGCATAACGTGTTAAGGCCTTGTTACCGAGTTTTGCAGTGATTTCGAAAATATTTTTTTTATTGCTACCTAATAATATCAAAATTTCGCTGCACAGTTTTGACACGTATATGTTATAATTTGTAGCTGAATTTTTTTTGTAGAACTATACTGAACGGTTCTTTAGATTTCATTATCCAAAGTACCACGTTTTTCGTCGTGAAAAGAAGCAAAATTGAAGGATTTTTTTTTTTTTTTTTTTTTGCTGGTGAATGGTACATTATTTTAAAAAACGCGCCCACAGTATTGTGCATCGTGTGATTGCACATTGACTCAAATTTTTTCAAAACTTTTGGTTAAAAAATATTTGAGTTATTGGCACCAGTCTGAAAAAAACTCGGGAACAAGCCCTTAATATTGATATTATTGAGTATTTGTTATTATTGTTAGCATAACGTGTTAACGATTTGTAGGGACAAGTATTCGACAACGCGTGATTTTAAACCATAAAAAGGGACGTATGCTATTGTGCTGTATAATAGTGATAATATCCTGGACTTACATCGGGAGCACTCACACTCCTTACCCGGTCAGGGCGTCAAAATTTTAGTTTTAAGTGGTTTCCCAGCCACCCTACAATAATACTGAGTTGGCTGTCGCCTGGACAGGGCTCGAACTGCGTGCAGCGTCTTCGGAGTTACATTTTTCTCAGATAACAATATACGTACGTACACAATGCTTATCTAGGAAAATAAAACACACTTCACACTACCTATACATGTGACTTTCAAGACAACCACGCACATTGGAAGCATTATTTTATTGCACTCAAACATGGCCAACATCAAGAAATACGCAACGGATCTGTTCGAAATTCAGGTCTAAAATACATTGTACTTTGCTACAGTGACGCGTTCAATAAAATTACAGGGTCACCGCTTAAGGCCATGATCTTCCATTTATTTCAAACAATTGCAAATAACTCCAATATTTTTTAACCAAATGTTTAAAAAACTTTGAGACTGTGTACAGTTATACGATACACAATTTTGCCAGAACGTGTTTTTTTTTTAATAATGTACTGTTTGGCTAATTTTAATTTAACAATAAAATATGAGATATTTCAGGGGCAAAAATCTAAAAACCCGTTTGGTATATTGGAACAGAAAAATTCAGACACAAACGATGATACATAAGTGTTAAAACTGTAGGAATACATTTTTGATGCATGTATTAATTTGCGTTAAAAAAATATTTTCGAAACCACTGCAAAACTAAGGAGCGAGGCTTAAAGTCCCACAGGAAAAAACGTTACGGCGGGAATACTGTACGCGTGTTTACGACTCTGGCCGTAGAGGCGATATTACAATACATGTGCCGACTGGCGTCGCTCGTAGTGCCTCATCGATTTTCAACTCACACACACACAAACACGCCCTTCACCAGGCGGCCGCCTTAAGGTAACGTCCCCCCGTTTTTATCGATAACTTTTCACACCGAAACGAGAACAGGTATCAAAATCTGTTTGGTAGTTTAGTTTAAAATAGTTTTCACCACGCTGGCAATTTTTTTTCATGACAGTGTGTCATACGGTTTTTGGTAATTATATAATCAACAAAATATTTGTTAATTAACTTCGAAACCGTATAATTTTTTCTCTTGAAAAAAAATAGCTATTGGCAAAAACTAATTTAAACAAAAAAGTCAAACAGATGTGTGATATTTTCTCTCATTTAAGCCTAATAATAATAACTATCGAAAAAAAAAAAACAATATGAATTGGGGACCATGGCCTTAATACATGTTCTAGACTATACGCGTACCTTTTTCTTTCGGTTCTCATACCAAGAATTCGATTCTGTCTAGAGGTCACAGACATAGCTTAAAAGGTAGGTAATAATGCTTAATGGGTCTCAATAGGTAGGCTTCGTTTGTGTGCGTAAGGCAGGAGCGTTAAGGTTGCCACTAACCCACGTATGTAATACATTATCGCCTCTCCGCGCAAGCCACTCAAATTTCGTGTAGTGTTTTACTATTATCCTTTTTCCTATGGGACTTTAAGCGGTGACCACATTACTTTAATATGGGGCAGTGTAGTTCAAAGTCTAACGCTTGTTACTATAGTTGTGTATTTCGAATCCGATTGTCAATTTTACAGATATGGATGTCTGGAAAAGCCATTTTTGGCCGTTTTGAGGGGCCTGGAAATAAATGTTTCTTATAAACGTGCCGAATTTTTAAAACTATGGTGACATAGTTTGAAGTGTGCGTTCTTTCCGTAGCTATACATATATAATGTGTGTTAAATAATTTCGTGAAAAATAAAAGAGAATAGTCGTAACTTGCTCCAGCGCATGTGAAGGCCAGATAGGCAGGCCCCTTAACGTCTTGTCGACAGCGCAACTGACAGGTACATGTGTGGAAGCTACTATGGCTTGGATTATCTTCAATGTATTTTGGAAAACTTTGGAATTCCGGGATCAACACGGCTGAGTCGGGCATCGAACTAGGGTCTTTCCGCAATCGAGCTCAGTGTTTTACAGCTGCACCTTCTCGCTTGGTTAAGATAACGTGTAGTGTCTTCTTATGCTAAAATTATTTATTTTCGTGATTTAACTGTAGGGTTATATGAATTACTGGAAATGTCCCACTATAGTAACATTGTGCCAATATTTGTCATTATTTGTTACTAGGAGTTATTTAGTTATGATGGAATGTCGATATATAATGATTTCCTTAAATTTTATACTAACTTAATTGTTTTACAATTAGAGTTGATTAGTCCGTATACTAGATGTTACCAAAAGTGTATATCAATATTTATGGGTAATAATTCTCACGTCTAGAGGAACAAACATTGTTATGTGAACACAGGTCCGAAAATGTGCCGTTTCTGCATGATATTTCACAGTACATGTCATACATTTTATTGAGGAATGTGATCGCAGCTATTACTGGCAGCTACATACCAGACGAGACGTATTTAATTGGACTGTACGCATTGTACGATGTAGCATTCAACAACGACATGATCCTCGCGCGCTGCACGCTGTACGTCGTGGGGCCGCAGTGGTCGAGGGATCAGACCTCTCGCCTCCCACCAAGGCGATACGGGTTCGATTCCCGCCGGGTTTGTCCCCGGATTTTCGCCTGTGGGAATCGTGCCGGACGATGCCGCTGGTCGGCGGGTTTTCTCGGGGATCTCCCGTTTCCCCCGCCCCTTCATTCCGGCGCTGCTCCATAATCACCTCATGTCACCCCTCACCAGCACTAAAGACCTCGATGTTGAGCGCTGACCAAAACCTCTTCACTGTACGTCGTGGACTGTGCATAAATCGCGAGTTTTCGGACCAATGTTCACATAGTGTTTTTTGTCCTTCCAGATGTGACAATTGTTCGCCCAAAATATTGACATGCAATTTTGCAACATCCTGTATTATGTGCATAATTGAAAGTACAGTAATCCTAAAATCTTGATAGAAAACAAAGAAGGAAGAAATTCTACATGGTGAGTGAACCTGCCTAAATTTTTTTTTATTCTTGTTGTTCTTCTTCCATTAGTTAGGCATCTTGAAGCTTTTCGGCGTTTTTTTTCCTCTCGGGATCTTCCCGCATCTAATTTTCTACTCGTTCCGTATCCCGTTGCTAAAGCTGGTAGCAACCGCTTCCAGGCATTATTACTTTACGGAGTAGATTATTACGGACGGGATGTTGCCAAAATTTCAGAGGATTCCTAAAAGGGAAAACAGACACTCTTAAGAGTTAGTGAACGGTAGCTTTTGCGTTCGAGGCACGTAAACGGGGAAGACGATAAGTCGAACGTAACACGACCATCAAACACGTCATCGCCTCTAGGCGCGAAGGACTAAACTAGTGTACAATGTTCTCGTAGAAACAGTTTTACAACGGGACTTCAAGCAATGACCCTATTATTTGATTTGTGGAAAGTATGTGGTAAGGTCCAATGCAGGTTTCTATGATTTGGTTTCCCCATTACGGTTGATATTTTCTCATCTAAAGCAACGTAAATAAGTCATTTTTAGCACATTTGAGGAGCTTGATAATCATGTATTTAATTGGCGGAAGACATTTTTAAAATCATAGGGACACTGTTTGAAGTGTGTCTTCTTTTCGTAGAAAAACACATTGGAAACATTTTTAATAGTTGCACAAGGAAAAATACTTGATATACCTCGTTGCAACATGTCCCACGCGCCAGTTCGGCTAGCTCTTAAGAGATAGTGGCCGTGGCGCTTGTAGCGTGGTACGTGTAGTCGTTTTTCACGTATAGTTACAAAAAATGTTTCTAATGCGTTTATCTACGAAAAGAAAATGCACTTCAAATTAAGTCCCTATGATTTAAAAAATGCAGTCCGATAATTAAAAACATGATTATCAAGCTCCTCAAAAGTGCTAAAAATGACTTTTTCACGTTGCTGTAGCCGAGAAAATATCAACCGAAATCGTAAAACAAAACCATAGAAACCTGCATTGGACTTTACCATATACTTTCCCCAAATAAAATTATAGGGTCACCACTTGAAGCCCCGTTGAAAAACAGTTACTACGTAAACACTGCATGCTAGTTTAGTACTCCGCGCCTAGAGGCGATGAGGTGCTTGACGCACGGGTTATATTAGACGTATCGCCTTCCCCGTTTCCGTGCCTCAAACGTAAAAACAAAAAAAAAAAGCTACGGTCCACTAACTCTTAAGAGGTTGTGATGCGCCTGGTAAGTCAACAATAGTTAGGGTTACCAGACGTCCTCTTTTACCTGGACATGTCCTCTTTTTAACGCTTCGTAAACTGTCCGGCCGTTTTTTATAAAAATGGGCTAAATGTCCTCTTTTTCAAGAATAGACAGCTTAGATGTATTTTATATATGGTATCTGTGTCCTGAAATGTTTAGGAACGGTGCCAACATACCTCGCGTTTATGTGCATCTTCTTTGCTTTGGAAGTTATTACGTTGTTCGTTTGTTATACGTATGTTTACAGCACGGCCGTAGAAGAACAGGTCTGGACACTCGCCTGGATATTTGACCCCCTTGTTGTTTGGCTGCAGTTCACCAAGTTACCGAGAATATTGTGTTTTATTGGTGCTGATGTTACGCCGGTCGGAATAAACTCCGCCCACTTCCTTTCCGCTAAGATAAACAATTTATCAAAACGTATTTTTTATCAATTTATGAAATACTTTCTTCGCTCACAAATTTAAGAAAAGGCTCCAGCAATCTTTATTTACTTTATAAATTTAACAATGGAAAAAAGTGGACGGAGTTTGATTCCGACCGCCCGGAAAACAGCGCCAAAATGTACGGCATTCTCGGTAACTTGACGAACTACAGCCAAACAACAAGGGGGTCAAGCAAAATACATTGTTAGATAGGCGAGTGTCCAGACCTGTTCTTCTACGACCGTGGTTTACAGAAAGTGCAATTGTCAGCCTTTATCGAATACTATTTCATTACGGCATGTGTTTTATTTTGTAGTGCTATCACAATTGGAGTTTATTACTAGAAATTGTGTGTGCTTTTTTAAAATGTACTCTTACTAAACTACAAGATAATAAAGTAACTAATTTGTACATTTACATAAAAAAAATTATGGTGTACTCCGAGTGTTTTTAAGTGTCCTCTTTTTTAATACTTTGAACAAATTTTTGTCTTCTTTTTTGGGTTACACTGCTGTGGCAACCCTAGTAATAGTCAGACGTAGAGTCCGCGCTTGTCCAGGCTCGTTGTAGTCCAATAGCACGCAAATTAGATCTGCAACTACATTATGTTATTGCAAGTGTCGAAAGACAAAGGACTGAAATACAGATTTTATTATGTACTTTCCTCCTTTACCTTCAGGAACCTGAATGTCGAAGACCTAAGAATACTGAGGTGTCGCCATGCGACACTAACTAAACTGATTTCGGTTTTCCGTTGCTTGTTGTTTTCGTAATGTAATGTATGTATATTTATTTATTTATATATATCGATGCGTGTATGTATGTTCCTTTCCTATGAACTCGAAAAGGGCTGGAGCGATTTGGATGAATGGAGAACATTTTCAGGAAGTCTTCAGATTAGTCCAGCGAGTGATCCTGTGAAGTTTGGTAGCGATCATATATATATATATATATATATATATATATATATATATATATATATATATATATATATATATATATATATATATATATATATATATAGAGAGAGAGAGAGAGAGAGAGAGAGAGAGAGAGAGCTTTTTGCGAAATTTTGTGTCATATTCTCCCGATTAATTAATTATTAATAATAAATAATAATAATTAATTAAGTAGGCTCTAGACTTGGAAGTGTGCGGCATGTCAATGTATAGACTTCAATTCTTGGCTATAGATATTTAGTGCTAGCAGGATCGCTAGCAATTTATATAAAATTATTTTTAGTCCTATATAAGTGTGTGTTGTCCGAACTCACATCTGGTGACCCCTACAGAAGTGCCATGTTTACTACTTTTTGTATCTTTATGGCATACGATAGAACTAAAGTAAAACGTGGAGTTTGTAGATAAAAGATTTATATATTTCGTTGGAAAAGACGGCATTCGCAGAACAATAATGTGTTTGCAGGTTCTGTGTGGGCGACAGGTTCTACCTGTGCGAGAACAAGATCCTGTGTGAATACGACTACGAGGAGCGACTAGTGTTCGCCAACATGGCCTACAACCCGCCCAGCTTGGCGCACATCAAGAGACAGACGAGCCATCTACCGGTAAGTGCACACACTTCGTACTATAGGCGGTAAACTGAGCACTCGAAATAAACCCTGCTAAATTTCTATTTTCAGCCAGAGAAGAGAGAAAGTACAGATGTAGCATTAGCAGCCTATACTGAGGTCAAACAAACTTTGTATATTCTGTTAGCAATATGGCCACGGTCGTAGAAGAACAGGTCTGGACACTTGCCTGGAAAATTGACCCCCTTGTTGTTTGGCTGTAGTTCACTAAGTTCACGACAATGCCATAGGTTTTTGGCGCTGCTGTTAGGACGGTCAGCTCAAACTCCGCCCCACTTCTTCCCCACTAAGATAAACAATTTATCAAAACGTATTTTTTATCAATTTATGAAAAACTTTCTTCGTTCACAAATTTAAGAAAAGGCTCCAGCAATCTTTATTTACTGTATAAATTTAACAATGGAACAAAGTGGACGGAGTTTGAGTCCAACCGCCCGGAAAACAGCGCCAAAAAGTACGACATTCTCGGTAACTTGACGAACTACAGCCAAACAACAAGGGGGTCAGGCAAAATACATTGTTAGATAGGCGAGTGTCCAGACCTGTTCTTCTACGACCGTGAATATGGCTGAGTGTAATCAGCTGTTCCTATGAGTGTATTGAGAAATGAGGTTATGGTTGGTCAAGCAGCAGCCGCTTCGTAAACTTTGCTACGGTAACAAACAACATTGTTCAGTCACCAATATGGCGGATGGTCTGCTCCACCTTCCGTTTCAAGGCCTCATCCCCCTCACCTAAAGACATAGGCCTACTTTATGCTCCATCTGTATGTTTATTTAACCTCTGTTTTGAGCCAGTTCCTATTTTTCCGCGCGTAACGGCTAACGGCTTATCTGGACACGTCACTTGATGTCTGCGCGTGTAAGATAACTTGTGCAGTCGGTACGAAGCTATATAGTTTGATAAAAAAAACTTTTATTAATTATATAGAACACAAATATCCCGATTTTAGTTGATATTATTTCAGCGTTGCTGTATTTAAATAGGAAAATACACGGAACTACATTCCGTAATTCGCTACCAACCAAACAGAGAGTAAGGTAACTATTGTTATGTTGAATTATATGCAGTAACGGCTAGTGGTAATTTTCAAAGGTTTACTTTATTCCGAACGGCCTTAGGAGATTACAATCTAAGTGACGCTGCTCCAGGGACCTAGTGCCTGGGCTGTGATAAACCGAAGAACAATGATATTTTTGTGGTCTTGGAATAGATTTTGCAAGGGGCTGTATTACAAACTGATGATTTCCTGGATACACGTTGTTGCTAGCGATACTCGCGTTTAGACATGTTTTTGTTAGATTCATTTAAGACAGGTGTGGGTTTTCTTTGGTTTTCGGTCCATTAAAAGTTCACAAGTTTAGGTTTATCTTTAAATCTGCGAGACGTCTTCTTGACCAGATTAGAGATGGAGGCTTGAGTAATACTAAAATCTTTGGCGCTGAGAATGGATTTAGCCTAAAGTGAAGTTGGCAATGACGTATACATAGCAAATAACATCTGTTCGTAATGAATTTTTGTAGATAATATAATTTTGATCTTTTCTTACGATGTTTATTACATTTAATCAGTTACCTAAATTTGTTGATGTAATTGTTTTGAGACAAAATATCATTTTTTAAGGAAAACTAGAGTTTTTGGTGTAATTTTTTATTTCTTAACGTACTGAATTTCGGCATTCAGAGGTGTCCAACATACATTTCGGCATTGTTTCGTTATAACGCAAACATTTATTACACGAGTTCTTATGTGTGCATCACCTGGCACATATATACTGGAAATTAAAATTGCCGGATAATCATTGTTCAGGCCAGCCGGTTGCAGCTGAATGCAGTCGAGAGAAAGGGGAAATTTCATACTTCAAGCCAGCCGGTTGCAGCTGAATGCAGTCGAGATAAAGGGGAAATTCCACACTTCAAGCCGGTTGCAGCTGAAAGCAGTCGAGAGAAAGGGGAAATTTCATACTTCAAGCCAGTCGGTTGCAGCTGAATACAGTCGAGAGAAATGGGAAATTCCATAGTTCAAGCCAGCCGGTTGCAGCTGAATGTAGTCGAGATTTTAGGGAAATTTCATAACTCAACCTAGTCGTTAATAAACACTAACATTGCGTGAATGCATTCCTGAGGACGAATAATTAGGGAAGTATGTATGCAACATACGGCCTAATGTTTTTCATTCGTGTAGTAGACGGCTTCAGAGGTGGGGAATGAAAATGTGTAAATGCGCCATAAAATGACTATCAGATGGCATTGAGATACTAACACGTCATGCACCGCAGTGTTTCAGGCTGCCTAACCTCCAAGCACTCATACATGCACCTCCAACTGAAAATGTCATTTCTGTGGAAACGGTCGACATAAGAAATTTCTACCACGGCAACCTTTTTTTTTATTTTTTATTTTTTCATTCTTATTACGTGTCATTTCATATTAGTTTACTGGATGGCCACAAATTTCTAAGCAATAAGGGTAACCAACCCCATTTTTTAATATATGAAGGAATCTACTGTCAGTAACATTATTTTCTGTGGTAACTTATCTTCACATAATTTACGTGTGTACGAAATTATGCTCTTTAATGAAATTGCATTTGCATGTATTAACTACTTATCATGCACATAAGTCTCGCGTCTCGTCTAAGTTAACGATAGTTAACTAGTGAGCTGAAACAGTGGTAAAACGCCTCACATTCGGAGGGAGGAGGAATCAGGGTTCGATTCCCGGTCCTGCCTACCTAATTTATGTTTTATAGAAATCAATCGAGGCGAGTGCTGTGGTGGTTTAGTAATACCGGCATGGGCCAATTCCCTTACACCGTTTTTACTTGTACCTACACCATGGTCGTTAAGCTATTTGATGGATCGTAAAACCCAAAGTAAGTAAGTGAAATAAAATTTGTTTATGTGCATAGGCCACACAAATACTTAAGTAAGGTCAAACCTTCCACCCCTAAAATTGACGCTTCTGATGAGAGAGAGTTTGGATCCGACCTCAACATCTTTGTCTAATTGTATGCAGAAGTATGAATTTTTCATTTAATGTAAATACGTTTCCCACAAAGGCAGGGGTCCGGCGTGGTCGGCTCCCCGGATTTTCGCATGTGGGAATCGTGCCGGACGATGCCGCTAGTCGGCGGGTTTTCTCATGTGAATCTCCCTTTTCCTCCGCCCTTATCATTCCGGCGCTGCTCTATACTCACATCATGCCACCCCTCACCAGTGCTTAAAAAAAAAAAAAAAAAAAAAAAAAAACCTCGATGTTTAAGTGTTGACCGAAGTCTCTCCATTTCATATAAGTACTAATGCATTTATGTTTTTGTTTTCTGTACACTTCTACGGGATTGGACAACGTTTGGCAGGAATACACTTCAGTATTTAACATAAACTACAGTATGTTCCAGAATCAGCTTCTCTTCTCCCATTTTTTTTTTTTGTTGAATCCAAACCTACAAATCTGTGTAATTTATTTCTAATTAACGTCCATCTCTACCCGTCGCTGTAGCCAATGATCGCGCATTGTTACCTTCTAGGCATTAAGAGGAGTCTTCGTCGGTGTCGAATTTTCACCTTTGACGTGTGGGAACAGCGTAGCGATAAGAGCCAGTGTCCCACGTTTGACGAGCAGTATATCGCCTCTATTCGCAGCGTGTCAAACAGGCGTGCAAGGTTTTCCTTGTAGCCTTTCTCCTACGGCACTTTAAGCGGTGACCACAACATTTTATTATTGAATAGTATGAAGTAAAGACCAACGCATGACTCTCGCTTTGCACTTTACAGATTCTGGTAATATTTTCGGAGTTACAGAAGTCTAAAAAACTGTTGTTAGCCATTTTGAGAGGCCCGGAAATCATGCTTCTAACAAGCGTTCAGAATTTTTAAAACCATAGAAGCATAGTTTCAAGTGTGTGTTCTTTCCGTAGATAAACATAATATGAATAAGTTAAGCAGTTTCGCGTAGAAAATAAAACGCGTGACACGCTGCAACGCCGTCCATGCGTCAATCGGGGACTTCTCTGCCTACCTTAGAGGCCTGGCGTGATCGATAATAGCGAATTACATGATAAAATTAAATTCAGTGGCGTTGAGTTATCTTTCAAATATATCGGTCTCTGACTATGATCATGGTCAGTACTAAGACGAGGAAACTATTTCTACAAAAATTAAACTATGGGAAAAAGATATGAACAGGTGTTCTCGTGTATTTTTTAGAATGGCAATACTTGGGTATACTAGGGTATTTAAAAAAAACCGACTAAAAACTCCTATAGTGATGTGGGCCACATTAAGACAAACAAAAAGTCAGTTGTGGCATGTATGTAGGTTCGACGAGTGACTAGCCACGTATAAATTAATACAACATGCAAATCCCTACCCTTGCAAGAGCCTGATCACTAGGGTAGGCAGCGCCATTATGAGTGTGTGGTAGTTAAGTAAACGATAAAAATCACAAATCGAAATATAACCGTTTCTGACAGTCAGTTCGGGAAAACTATAAAACAACACTTTATTTTCAAACAGTTACCAAAAGAATGATGCATTTAAGGTGATCTGTTGCGCCAGTTTAATGTACGAGATTGCGATGTCAGGGATTGTGCTTCAGAAATACATAACTCGTGAGAAATGTTTTTTTCAGAAAGATGGCAGTTTTTTTTTTCCCACGCAAACTGTCTTCGAGAAACATACAATTTTAAACTGATTAAGTGTCCTGCTCTCTTAAGGGCTTGTTCCCGAGTTTTTTCAGACTGGTGCCAATAACTAAAATATTTTTTAACCAAAAGTTTTGAAAATATTTGAGTCAATGTGCAATCACACGATGCGCAATACTGTAGACGCGTTTTTTAAAATAATGTATCATTCGCCAGCAAAAAAAAAATAATTTCCTTCATGTTTGCTTATTTTCACGACGAAAAACGTGGTAATTTGGGTAATGAAATCTAAAAAAACCGTGCAGTATAGTTCTACAAAAAAATTCAGCTACAAATTATGACATATAAGTGTCAAAACGGTGCAGCGAAATTTTGATATGAGTATTAGGTAGCAATAAAAAAATATTTTCGAAATCACTGCAAAACTCCGTAACAAGGCCTTAAGAATGTATAGGCCCTACATGTATAAAACTGTATTATAGGCGGCTGGGGATTAAATGAACAATAAAAAAAAAACCTGCATACGTTATATTTTCAGCCAATTTGTATCTTTCCTCGCGTAACGGCTAACGACGTGAAGTGTCTAACCTCTCTGGACACATCAGTTTATGTTTGCGCGTGTGAGATAAATTGTGTAGTCGGTAGGAACCTATAAAGTTCAATAAAAATTAATTAATTGTGTAAAATATAAGTATGTCGATTTCGGTTGACTGTGTGTTAGTGTTGTTGTATTTAAATAGAGAACTACGCGGGACTATATTGTGTAACTTCGCCAACCACACAAGCAGTAAGGCAACTATTGTTAATGTTGAATTATATGCAGTAACGGTTAGTAATATTTTTCAATGGCAAAATTTTATATGCTCACTTTATCCCGAATGACCTATATAATTGATTTTCGGTGATGAGGCATCGAGAGTTAAACGCCCGGGTGAACACGTGCTAGCAATCAGCTAGTTCGACAGAAATGTTTGGAGTTGTTGCTCATGGCAGGGGCTGGACCGTGGAAAGGGGTGGTTTGAGGGTAGAGGTTACAACCCCCATTATTGCTGCTCATCATAACTAGTTCAGAAGAAAATTATTTAAAACATAATTTTACCAGTAGAATATTCAATGTTCCATTACGGAAACTGCTAAAACAGCACTATTTTGTACCTTGAAATACAACTTTTTTTTTCTGGGGTGGGAGGGACTACCCCCCTCCCCTAACCACAACGCATGAAAGGGGTAGTCGGTGTTTATTATATTATTCTCAGGTTAACGTCCCTCCTTTTACTTTTCACACAAATCCTGGTTACGCCACTGTCTCGTGTCATACATTTTTTTATCGAGGCATAAATCAGCTGACGCTGCAGGCGATGTTAGATGGACAGGTTGTTGTCGCCCTCAGGGTGCTCCCGGATGTGAAAGGTGAAAAAAAAAGGGGGGTGAGATACCGATGTTTCCCGGTTGAAGCGGTGGTTCTCGCCGCAGGCGACGAAGTAAATTGAATTCACCGGTTGGGGTGGCTGTCCCCAGGAGCCGTATCGCCGCGGGCCAACGGTAATCTACGCCCGTTGCTCGCTCGCCTCGCGGTGCCAAGCCACGTCGGTTCAATAGATATTAGTTTCAATAGTGTTCCATTAGGTGCGCCACTGGGTGAGGTGTAGGAAGGGTGGGGGGGGGGGAGATCGTGAAATATGATCTGCGAGCACAATGGACCCCCGCGCCCCGCGGGCGAATTACGAGCCACAATGCCGCCGCGCAAATTGTTGACGCCGCCATGTTGGTTTCTGCGTGGTCAGGGTGTAGGGGTGGGTGCACCACCCCCACTACCCTGCAACAACGCTGATGAGCCCCCCCCCCCTTCCCTCTCTCCTCAGGAGCCAGTATCACACGCCTGCAACGGGCGAAATTAATCAGATAGCGAGCTCAGGTACGAAGGGGTCGGTAATTTGCGGAACAAACAGCTGACGACGCGGTGGGTCCTGGCATAATGAGCCTTATGGAAGCCGGCCACACCCTGAACTGCATCCTCCGGGGAAGAAGATCGCTGGAGGCGTACCGTATCTTTTGCCTGAAACTTTTTTTTTCTTAGTAGAAAGATGGTGTTGTGGATCTGTGCTCCCTTGTTTTTCTCTTGTGCTCTTATGGCTAGGTATCAGTCGCCATATTTGATTATTTTATTTTTCACTTTTTTAATTCTGAGAAGGAAAGTGTGAAATTCGCGATTATAGCGTGAATTCTGTTTCGGTTATCTTGCGCTATAGTACAATCATAACATTCGAATTTTTAACATATAAGTATTATGAACCTCAATCAGTAAAAAAAGTTTTTTATATTCTTTATTTTTGAATGGCTGCGGCCTAAATGTACGATACAACTGCAACGTCGATGTACCACTGTAGCACAAGGTATATATAATTCATGACATAATTGCAAACGTTACACTTCTCTTCACAAAATTTAAATAAACGGTCATGTAAAATAATCCAATACGGCAACTGTTATCACATATTACTGGCTAACCACGAGTGCAATTATTAGACGTTAACTATTCAATATAAACGTTGGCATCGTTTCTTTCTAAGCAGTATTCTTTCAGAAACGGCACGTATGTTATTTTCTTTTAAGGTAAGAGTAGCTACTTGTTTATACCTGCATCTGACTGTACAAATATGCAGAGCTCACTAAAAATTGTTACCGAAACCATAAAAATTGTCAAAAAGTTATAATATTATGTATTATACAGGAATGTTTTTAGTATGTAACATTGAAAAAAAAAATCTTGGAATTTAAATTTAACAAGTTAAACAATTCTCACTCGCTTCTTTATTTTTGACAAATAAAAAAGCGTGTAGCCTACTTCTGTTATGGATGTTTCAGGATCAACACTTAATGGAAAAACATTCTTCATACTTTTCTGTCACAATAATTCGTATACTTGTAGGCTACGTATGGAATTGCCATTAATAATTTGGCCTAAACATTTTTTACAGCTTATTATATGAACATCTGCTGTAGTTAAAATATTTATGGTGGAAACGTATGTACATAAAATTAGTATTAAAATTATTTTAAGTTAACTATTGACATTTTATTTCGTACGAGCACAGGAGTTATTGTGACGGATAAGTTTGAAAAGGTTTTCTTGCTAAGTGTTGTTCCTAAAACATCCATAGCTGGAGTTCGCTCTTTATTCTTTATAATGTAATTATAAACTTTCATTTATAATATTTTTAGTTATAGATAACAATGAAATAAAAATACTATAAAACTGTATTTTGTGAAAGTTTGTTTCTTATGTACGTAACAGCATCGCCTGAATTGTAAAGCTTTTTTTTTTTTTTCGGAAAATATTTTCAAAAATTCTTAACTATGTGGTTCGTATATATTTATTTTGACGTTTCGCAAGTAACAGGAATGAACTCGTAGGAGTAGCATAGAAAGTTCGCATTCTCCAAACGCTTGCATTCTGCGTACTGGTAACAGAAATTGCATTTGTTCGTAGGAAAAACACTGTAAACGGAATAAAGAGCATGACTGTATCTTCTAAGTATTTAAATTAACTGGTAAAAAAAACTATTAGTGTTTTTTTTCTGCCGACTACTAAGGGTATTAGAGATTCCATTGAAAATAAACCGAATTCCATTTGAATATGCAGAATGGTCCAAAACTGTCACATATAAATCTGGAACCAAAATTTCGGCTTATAAAGTTGACTAGTGCGAATATTTTACTGGACTGGAAATTCCTCTGCTCAAAAAATTGCTAAGTGTTTAGCCCATTTAAGTATTTATTTTTCACCAAAGTATAGTTAAAAATGTTTTTGAATGTATCTCGAAATATACACGAACGGCTTCTATAGTTACTTACTATGTCAAGTTTTATTTCTGATTAAAACACATTGGTTCTACCATTTACGCCTCGTGAATACAAAACTAACTTATGCCTTCTTCTTAAGGAGCCTCTATTCCTGTAACTGAAATGCGTTCCAGTAAGTTGCGATTATTCATTTATCGATTACATTTCTTAACGTGTAACACATTTATAAAAATTCAGAACGCGTTTTAGAAACCAGATTTTCAGGCCTCTCAAAATGGCTAAAAACGGATATTTTTTTTTAAATCCCATACCTGGGAAAATACCAAGAGTATTCGAAAAACTGAAGCAAGAAACGTTTATTGAACATTAAGCCATGCTACTCACAAATAATATGATATGTTAGTCTCAAAAGTCCAATAGGAATATTAAAAATATTAAAGTTTTGCACACCAATTCAGTGGCTTGTGCATAAAGGTGGTATGCCATTACATACGCCGGTCAGCGGTACCCTTAGCGCAACATATATTTTTGCCTCACACACATGGACGCTGCCCACCCAGGGAATATTGTTAATATTCACAGCTTACTGGTTATAAAGGCCACAAATAGATATAACATCGGATAAATTTAAAAAATTACTTTTCCAGTAATCATCCGTAAACAAGACGGTGTAACGAGATCGTCACAGGTTTTAAAGTTTATTTATGTTTGATGATATAACGAACTGAGAAAGACTTTGCTATTATAGGAAGCATCAGAAGTTTTGGTGTTTTGACAGTTCCCACCTTACTTTAGTAATTTTTGTTTCACTTAATTAATTTAATGTTGTTATTGTTTTGTGTTAGATTAAGAAAAAACCCCACTCCTAGTTATTTGTAATAGACGTTAAATGATCTAAAAGCTATTTAAGATTGTTATGGAATTTCTGAAAACACTCTTATAACTTTTCTTCTTTGAAAATACTGCAAATATTTAATGAATATATTAATATTATTAAAGTTTTGCATAATTGTTTATTTAAATATTTTCTGAATTTATTCTAACATCTGCTAAATAATTTTTAATGTAAATTTGAAATACTTGTTTAAAATGTTTTACTACCATATGATTGTACATAGTATAAGTAGGGGCCTATAGTTTAACTTACTAGGTATAGAGTAATTATCTGCTCCAGAGAGGTTTCTCTGAGCAGATTGCAGGTTTTATACCTCTTTTGTTGATTGGTTGCCAAGGCAACGGCTTCCAATTTGGAGAAGAACATAGATTATATGCTTTTTTTGTACAGAGCAGAGAGAGTTCCCTGAATTTTGCTAGGTGAAGCATGCGGCAGAATCGGCCCAGGAGAAAATGGAACATTTTCAGTTCTGCCGTCAACCTAAGGTTAGGCTTGGGAACTCAATAGATAGAGGACAGTATGTCCGTCAGTTTTAGGCAATTTTGAGAAGAGGCCCGTCATCAGTAATATAATTAGGCTAATTTTTTAAGTGTCATGAAGACGACGAGACCTTCAGCCTACATTGTAAGGATAGCCATGTTGAATATGTATGCCTGTAGCGTCCCCACGCTTACCCATCTTGTGTACAAGGCCGACCATTCCAAATATTGACTTGCATATTCAAATCAAAATTTTATTTCATAAAATTTTTCGTCTTCTAATTTTAAATGAGTTTGGTGTGCCTAATTTTTGCCAACAAGCTCAAACCCAGAGGTCCTGTGTCAGAATATCGTGTAAATCGACTGAGCAAACATACATACTTGAACTTAAATTTAAATTTTATCCCTAGCCGAGGAATTTTAATAGAACCTAGAATTAACTTTAACCAAACTCAAGATATTTTCTACTTTATAGTAAATTGTGTCTAAACTATGTGTTTGACCTAGGGTGAGAGATATTAGGATTATAATTTTTTTTATTTATTTTCATTTTCTGCAATAAACTACTCTATCAATTGAGATGTGGTGCCTATGTTTTAATGATGAACCTACAAGAATCTACATTGTGGTAAGAAAAGGTATCTCATGCAAATATAAATTATCTTACAAATTTTCCTCTTCCCAACTCACCTTAGTCACCGACACACAGAAAGTCACATTAATCATCATCATCACTAATATTATAACGGCACATACATGAAAACGTTTTAAGGGTGTTCAAGTGCGATAAATTCATAATTTAATATTTGTATGACATCATGTTAATTTTGTACACGATACTTGTGAGTATAGTTTACTCTTACGAAACAATTTTAGCTCTCGTAGTTTTCTCATAACGGTGTATCAGAGTCAAAATTTGCATGTTACGCTGCCATGCAAATAGTAAAAACCACTTGACTTACTAAAACGAAATAATTCACAGTGAAATAACATGCCATGGGGTATGTAGTAAAGTATTAAAAAAACCTTCCAATTAACTATTTTTGTATTTTTAAAAATGGCTGAATTTTTAACTTTTTTCTTGCACTTTTGCAGTATTTTTTTTATATTCAAATTATTACGTGTAGGCTTCTAAAGGCTTTGTTGCGTATCTCATGGAATGGTAGTTAAATGTGAATTATTTCATTTAAGTAAGTCAATTGGTTTGTACTATTTGCATGGCAGTGTAACATGCAAATTTTAACTTTGGCGCACCATTAGGAGAAAACTATGCAAGCTAAAATTGTTTCGCAGGAGGAAACTGTGCTCACAAGTATCGTCTATAAAAATATCACTATTTCATAAAAATATAAAATAATGATTTTATCGCATTTGAACTCCCTTAAGATCGGGAACATCTTTGAGGCCAGGGAACAGAAATACCAGAGCTGAATACGCCTGGTAATTTCGTATGAGGATAGCTCAGTAGTAACATGTGTATGAGAACGACGCGGGCACGCACATGAACGTTATTTTCACGATTGTAGTTGCCTGTGACGTGATACATAACACACACGGGGTTACTCCGGACTGTGGGAAACGTGGCGGACGCTGCCGTTCGCTGGCGGGATTTCGTGGTACTTCGGTTCTCCCCCATCCCACCAGCTGCTCGTCATACGAATGTCATAACCAGCGCTGAAAAACATCAGTGTTAACCTATGACCCATACTTTTTTCACGTCATTCCCAGAGGCATCATATCAGGTTTTCCGGGATGTAGGGGTTACAAGATATTTTTGGCGGAAGTAGCCCTGTTGCCTTTGGGAGAATACTGTTAGGAATTTTTTATTTTGTATACTCAATCCTTTTCCACGCATAGTTAATATAAATTTTTTATTTAGCTGTTTTCACACATATTGATTTTATCGATCAATAAATAATTATCATACAAGTAAACAACGAAATACACAAAAAAACTTCATACAATTTTCATTAAAAATTCGGGCAGGGGCATTTGCCCTCTCCCCCCCCCATCCTCCCTTAATTGACGCCACTGTTAATTCTTCACTAATGTTTACGCTTATATCTCTTTTCGCTGGCTTCGTGTACTTAAATTTTCCGCGTTGCGACGGATATTCCCAACTTCATTAAAACCCAATTGTTATGTAACAGTAGTAAAGTTAAGTCAATTAAGGGGTCTTCCTTAATAGGCTGCGTTTGTGTGTTGAGGCAGGAGCGGTAAGAGTGTTGTTGGCCGTTGTGTGTAATACATTATCGCCTCTCCGTGCAAGCCACTCAGCTGGTGTGCAGTACTTTACTATTATCCTTTCTTATGGGACTTAAAATGGTGACCACATTATTTTATTTGTGGCTAGCGTAGTTCACAGTCTAACACTTCTTTCTATAGTTGTCTTTTTCGAATCCGGCTGTTATTTTTAAAGATACGGCAGTCTGATAAAAATATACTTTTCGACATTTTGAGAGGCCCAAAAATTATTATTCAAATAAACGTGCTGAATTTTTGAAACTATAGTGACATAGTTCGAAGTGTGTGTCCTTTTCGTAGATACACAAATATAATGCGCGTCTAGTAGTTTCGTCAAAAAAGTAATAATCGCAACTCACTGCAACGCATTTCAAGCGTAGGTAGGGAGGCCCCTTAATAGACAGATTTGAAGCTCATTGTTGTAATGAAACAATGTGTAATATAGTAACTGAAGTATTGTGCAGGATCGTGCTTCATGTGTGTGAAACGGGCCACAGGTTGTGTGAGGTGGTGTGTGTGTTCGCAGCCGGGAGCCGTGGCGGCGGGCGCCCACATGGTGAACGGCGCTGGCATCAGGACAGCGACCCCTGGCTCCCTTGCCGCCGCCGCCTCCGGAGACCTCAACAATAACATGTCGGGGGCGGTGGCAGGGTCGCACCTGCCGGCGCATCAGCTGGCAGCCGCCGTGGGGGCGGCGCACATCAAGTCACCCGTGCTGCAGATGGGTGTGTCCAGGTGAAACTGCGAGGTCCTGCCGCACGCCGCCGCCATCCTGACGTGAACTGTGTCGGCCCATGCCTGCCTGTGGTCTGTGATTGGTGGCCCCGTGTGTCGGTAGGGGGGAAAGGAGGGGAGAGGGTGCGCGCGCATCCTCTCCGGACTGCCCAGGGCTATTCAGAGACGCGTTCGCCGAGAGTTTGAACCAGGTGTAAACAAAGCACTCAGCAGGGCTATCCAGAGACGTGTTCGCAGAGAGTTAGAACCTGGTGTAAACAAAAAGTGCTGAGCACTTCCCAGCCTCACGCATAGCTCGTAGTCACTCAGAGTACTTGTGATTTCAGTCTCCAAAATTATAGTCGTATAATTAACTGCGTGTATCGCGGACAAATGGTTAGCACATTGGCCCTGCTGGTTTTCTCGGAGCACTGTTACATTCATACCATAGACTCATAATGCTGCTTCACGAACGCCATCTTCTCTCACTTTATCTAATCCTCTGCCTGTCTTTCAAGTAGGTGAAAAAAGGAGTGTATTTTCATTAGCTCTGTTAATTATAGCTGAGAGTAAGACATTCACCTATGCTATCGTGATCACGACAGAATCACGATAATATGTTTTCAACGTTTTGCTAAGGATAACGTTAAAAATGGTGTCCAGTGAAACATATTTAATTTGATTTTACAATTATCACAGTAACCACCGACACAAATTAAACGCACAGTATTTATGTTTGAAATCGTTTCGTAATGTCACTTAAACAACACATAAAGTCTTGTCCTAAGCCTTAGTGTATGGCAATTTTAATTTTCTTGTGTGCTGCACGGGTATGTTGTTGGCAAGAAGAGTGTAGACATTGCTGTATAAAATAAATTAATGTGATCTTACACCACCTATGTGCAACAGGTGCAGCTAGGGTGAAAGGGAATAGTGTCATGACAATTTTTCACAATTGTTGGGAGGAGACAGGAAGAACTACTGAAATGTTACATTTAGCATGCTTACTAATAAAAACTTGTATTCTAATATACAACTGATTATGTCCATCTACATGCACTTTCTTTTGCCAAGGGAAATAAATACTGAATGTAATCGAGTACAAGTTTTCCACATCACGTGTTTTCATATTGTAATACATCCAGACTGTTGGGAATTCTTTGAAGTTACAGTATTGTTGAATTTCACTTACATATTTATTTCTTCCCACACTTTCTGCTCAATTAAAAAACTTTTACCGTTTAGAAACGTCGAACAGAATACCGCCAAATTTCTGCGTTACATTTCTGATGATTTTGTATCCAATGTATTTTATTCTCTTTCTTACGTTGAAAGTTACTTAAGTATCTATATCACTGTTGTATTGCAGGCATGGGCTTAAATTTACTGGGCTAGATTAGAGCAATACTACCAATGTTGAAGAGTTTGACCGATTATTAACTGTTTTTTTTTCCTGAAATAACCTTCAGTGTAATAGGTACAAGGGTGTGCAATAAAGAGAGCGCGTGGTACACTAGTTCAAGCTAAACACGTTTATCAACACTTTGAAGAATTTGAAAAGTGATATAGAATAGCCATAAAGCAAATTTGTGATCAAACATGCTGCTACTGTCCAACCACTTTAAAGGTCCTAGTTGGAGGGCTTAGGGTCCCGGGGTTAATTCCCGGCCTGGGAGGTGAAATGTATTGTTACCTCCTCGGGTTCAGGACTGGGTGTTGTGTTGTCCTCTCAACCATATCCTGCGGAAGACATTGCGAACCACTGCAGATTCATCCTCGCCTAGTTGCGCCTGAAGTCTTCCCCTGAGGCTATCAACTTCCAAATAAAAATACAAATGGCGTGAGAAAAAAAATTGCTAGCTTTACGAGTGAACTATTTATGACGGCGTTATTTTAAATTTCGATTTTGGCGCAAGAGATTACGCTAAAGAACGCTTCTCTTTAGTAAAATATTTGCTGAAGAGGATAAAAAAAATCTGTTTTCTTGGATTGCTCTTTTTTGGTTTCTCTATGTTGAATTCTAATTCCTGCAAACTTCTATGAACAGTTTCATCAACGTTAATTAATTTTACGCTACTTCTTAGGAAATTGGGTTCTTATTTACGCGGTTTTTTTGTTTGTTGAGAAAATGGTTTTTAAACCCTGAAAAGGAGCAGCTAGCGTACGTATCGTGGATTTAATGAGAATGGTTTTTTCTATCAAGTCTAATTTTTTCAAAACAGTATATCATATTTATTTGACTAATTATTGACTTTTAGGAAATTTACTTAGCCTTATTAATGAGCAAGAAACACACATCTATGACAGTTTTCGAATAGATATATGTTCTCTTTTGCGATTAAAAAATATAATTCTGAAGAACGGCGTAAAGGAACGTGCGGCAGTAACAGTGTTTTAACGGGGAATGTTGTCATTGTACTGCTAGTCCTAATCGTTCATATTGCCTCAATGTTCGACATTAATTTAATTGGGGTACGGGAAGTCATTTCACTAAATATAAGCTTTGTCAAAAGCTCATCCGCTGGAATATGGTAGATTATCTCAGCTATGTGACCAGGATTCGTCGATCACTAGGATCGTGACGAACGCCGGGATATTTTTAGGATAGCAGGAACAATAAAAAGCACACATAACTATACCTGTTAAATGTTTTGCTGTATGCAACGTGCGCAGCACACTGTTTGCCTGTTACTCTATTTATAATTACATATATTATTCGTTTAACGTTTGTTTCTTCGATATTTTGAACACAGTGCAGTCAGGTGCACTTAGTTGTGGTTTTGTTTCGCCTTTTTCAATCTTTACGGATTGGTTTCACTTTCTGTTGTTTCTGCTCGCATAAGACAATTCCATTTTTCTTGTTACTTTACAACGATTCTTACAATGCGGACACGTTAGAAACTAAAAAAGTGTTTTGGACATATGCGATTGCAGCAAATGGTGTGTGCGGGAAAAACCAGTGGACCTATGTTTGCCAGTTCAAACAAAGTCCTTTTGTCTGTTTACTTGTCTGTTTGTTTGTGTGTATCCTATGGATTTTATTTGTCACACCATTTGATGCAATGGCGTATGTGCAAAACACTTCTTTAGTTTCACATTTTTCTTGCAGAAAATCTGTAAAATTTTTGTCTATACCCTGTCTTTTCCAACATATTCGTTCAGCCACTTAAAAAGAAGTTATCGAGTGAAAACGGCAAATCCACGACGGTCGGGATGAATCGCATTTAACCGTGCAGTGTTGCGTTTATCGCAATAAATCTAGCTTGTAAGTGCAAATGTTTGGGAATCTCTGTTACTGTGTTCAGTTCTCTGGATCGCCTTGAGTTGTTCAGAAACTCCCCTGTTGGAGTGCTGAGAGAATCTTTAGCTGTCATGAACCGACTGTTGCTGTTTGCGCCGAACAGGGAAAATGGTTCAAGTTCATGTTTGTGACTGTGACAGTGGACACAACATCTCGCTAAGTACCAAAAGTGTTTTATTAGAGAGCAGAGCGAAGTAATTGTTTTCGCTGGTGTTTATCGTCTGAATAGAGTAATGTTACCTGTTCTTTAAACTTTTATACATACTATTACTAATTAATGCAATATTATTTCATAAATTTTATTAACTGTGTTGTTAAAATTATAAAGCTATTCTCTTCTGTTTTTAAGTGAGTGGGATTTTTTTATGGTAGGAAGATTAGCCTATTCCCTGAAATAAACCGTTGAAGTAAAGGAAATTTGAAATTTTTTTCAATAGCATATGTGTTACATACGCCTACTATAACTTTAGCATTAACATAGTTGATTAATAAATGACTTGTTCAAAATTATCGTTTTGTAAGGTTTTAGAACTTTATATTATTATAAAATTCATAAACGGCAGTAAAATAGTTTATGTCATTAAACAGTTACTTCTGCATACCTTACTTACAGAAACAAGGTAAACCTGCATTATTACATACGAGATGACGGGTATGGCAACTAATATCTTAAAAGGTAGCGTTGCTGAATACTCACTGCAAGCAGTAAATCATTAATTGGAAACTATAATTAGGTTAATGCCAAAAGAATTAAAGTGACTTTAATCTGAATGCACAGTCATGCTAGTCGTTTTTTTATTTGAACTTTTTATTGTTAGCCTAGTGATGAAGACTGTATTTATTTATCATAGCGTCATCATTAAACTGTAAAAGTTTTTTTTAACGAATATGCAATGTTTAGACTAAACAAACATTAGTTATTCCTACTCTCATAAACACAGTTTTGTTATATAGTTATTTTTACCTGAAGTGGGTTTGTATTTTTTTTCGAATGTGTAGTTTATGTTTTCTGCCTATGTTTTTAGTAACTTGTATAGCAACAGTTCCACTAATGTTCATAAACGTCTGAGGTTTAAGAACTTAACATAGGCATTTAATAACTTTCTAACTAAATTAAGTACAACGATGTGCTGTCCTGTGCGTTTCTAACCAAAACAAAAGGTATTTATAATTTTGTACAATGAAGCCAGTGAATCATTGTAATAATGCGTTAGTAGAATATTGCGAGTATTTTTTTTTTCATATAATCGCAGACAATACCCATTATTTTATGTTGCAATCATTTAGATAAAATTATTTCTAAAAGTATCAATAAATGCTGACATCATAAAGACACTGTGATGTATATTTTCTAAAGAGTTAATTTTGACCGCACAGATATGCGAAATTCTCAGAAAATGAGAATTAAAATCTTGTACTGTATCTACGGTCCATGGTATGCGTTATGTGGACCACTTCAGTTAAGCCAAAGATGTTTTGCCAAATACATGTAATAGCATACAGATTTAGTTCAGTATGTACGTACACAATATTGTTTTTAGAAGTGCTATAGTAATCGTAACATTATAAACGATGTAGAAAAGTTGAAATTAAGGACTGACCCATGCTGTATTGCTTTCAAAATATACATTGGGGTTTATATACAGATAAGTACAGTACTAAAATATATATTCTCTGAAATACAGATGAAAATGAATATTGTACTTGAAGTAATGCAATTAACTGAAGTCTGCTGCACGTTTCAAAGTAATTGAATGGTAATTATTTTTTGTAACTTTAGAAATGCTGTTCGTACAATTAAGAAAATTTTTGCGTTTTTTTTTTAAAGTAATTATTGTAACATTTAATTTATGCTTTTTGCCAAGATATGATTTCGGCACTTTTTATTTTGTGTAAAACTATCTAGTGTTAAGAGCAACTTATTTACTTGAAAAATGTTAAGGCATGTTCAGCACACAAATTTTTTGTTGTTGGCAACGACGTGTTAAAAAGCACATGGTGTAATACGAACGTATTTGTCAGTTGATAACCTGTGTATATATTGTCGTATGGCATTGCGGATTAAAACAAGGTTTTCCTAATAACTGCATTTTTATTTACCCTCAAAGAAGATTCTGTATACAACGTTGATGGTCAGCATTTTCCTGGTGGAAAGGTAGGTACTGTCTCAGTTATACACACATTATATACCGTCCAACAGATTGTATAAGTACAAGGCAAAATGGGGAAGGAAATAGGCCAAGGATTGTGTTACAGAGACAGTAGTGTGGGATGAGTGTATTCAACTGGAATCGGTACTAAGCGACTGCTATACGCAGCTTACTGGTCACGCAAGCTAGGAAAGGTCCTGGCGACACGCAGAGGGGAAAATTCCTCCTCCTGCCCCTAACCAACGGAGGTGTGCGCATCTGCTGATTGGTTGTAGCACACTCAGGGCTCCGTCATTTCCCCTCTTACTTGCCTGGGAGGGGAAATGCGGGGCGGGTAGCTGCGCAGTAGATACCATTTCACGTCCGGTGCGCCACTCTCTGAAAACCTTTCCTAGGCTGCGGGATCAGTAAGAGTTGTGTGTACAACAATTAGACGGCACGATGTAAATATGTTACCAGCAAGTTGCCTTCAAGAGGCGAGGAACGAATTCTACGGTAACCCGACTTTAGTAATAGAAAGTAAGAAAAGAGATTTTGGTCAGCACTTAACATTTTATGTCTTCAGCGCTGATGAGGGATGTCGTGAAGCGAGTATGGAGCAGCGTCGGAATGAATGGGTGGTAGAAACAGGAGATTCCCGAGAAAGCCCACCGACCAGCGGCATCGTTCTGTACGATTCCTACATGCGAAAATCCGGGAAACTAACCCGAATGGTGGGAGATGAGTGCGTTAGCCACTGCGCCAACCGCGGCTCCTTCAGTAGGTAGGACAGCGATTTTGTCCCGAAAATATTTTTGCCCCGTTTTGTTTCAGTGTCTCAAATACACATCGACAGCTCTGCTTCATGGTTATTGGCAGCGTGTCTTTGTTCAGACAATTCTCTCATTTGACTGCACCTGGCAAGTGAGAGTAAAATCATCCAATCAGAGACGGTGTAGCAGAGCTGCTGATGTGCACATAACGCATTGAAACGAAATTTGGCAAAAATCTCTTTGCCATATAATCGTGGCCCTAGTAAGGACCCTTGTTTTTCGCGAAAAATATTTTGCCCACTTTTTTTCGGTGCCTCAGGTGCACATTTGTAGTTCTGCTTCGTTGTCAGTGATTGGATGTTTTAATCCTTACGAGCCTTGGGATTCTACCAGCAAATCACAGCCGTGTAGTCAGGGCCGGATTTAAGCACCTAAGGCCCTTGAGTCTTAGTGCCCCTGCAACATCTCTTTTCCTTCCTTACCAACTAGCGCCCTTTTCCCATTTTAAACATCACATTTTTTTTTTTTTTTCAAATTACTCTTCTCTGTTGTTTTGCTGAGTATAATAACAATAAAAATTATTACTTAATAATTATTTATCTTAACCTAACGCAGATGCTTGATAGTTACATTTTAACATATAGATTAGATAATAGTAATAGAGAGAGAGATAGCTTTTATCAACATCAGCATTAAAAACATTAACAATTTTTACTGGTCGCCAGATAGGCACTTTTAAAAACAGTGATGGAAAATTGCCCACATTTCCTCCTCGCTAAAAGCGTGCCCTTGTGGAAGTTGCGCCCTAAGCCCTGGCCTAGTGGTAATTCCGGCCCTGCGTGTGTTGTTGCAGGAACGTTATTGTCATTGGCTCAGTAAATTGACATACGACTCTTCACACAGACACGCTGCCAATAACCACGAAGCAGAATTGAGCACAAGGCACTGAAACAAACTAGGACGGAATTCTTTTCGCGGAAAACAGGGGGCCCTCGGCTCTAGTAATATGAAAATACTCTCACTGGCAGAGACCTGCGAATTTCGAGTTATTGTCTGACAGCAGGCCAGATTCCAAGTTACTGTGTGTTCATATGACACTGCTGCTGTTGCCCGGCAGTTGGTGTGACGCGCCTGAAGGACTTTTTCACAACCAATGATATAGTATTAATCGTGAATTTATGCACAACCTTGAGTTTTTTTATGTGTATAGTTGCATGTATATCCAATATAAGTTTTACCGCAGAAAGATTTATATGAAATAGGTTTCATCTGAAATTTCACCGATGCATACGCAGGTGTGTATTTGATGGTCAAAATCATCATTTACGTCCAGTTCGGTCCAATCCATTCATACATCGCTTCAACCAGCTGGAAAATTTAGATCGTTGAATTTTCTAATACCAGTCAGAAAAAAATAACCATGCAAAGCACTTCGCATGCCTACGTTATGATAGAAAATGAAATGGATATTTCTGTTTGCAGAATAAAATATTTACACTTTAAAATGCATGTGAAAAAAAAAATGTTTGTTTTCTCTGTAGGTTTAAAACGTACAGAATTATTTTCATGTTCAACCTAGATTTGTCGTTACAATAAGTTTTTTGTATGTGCATAATTGTTTCAACTGAATTGGAAACGAATACGTTCAAATCAGCCTGGTGTTTAAATGGACCAGCCAGTTAAATTTCTAATATACGAATTGTTTTCATAATCGGGTTTTCCGAGAATTTTTAAAAGCCGGTCTCCATAGTGTAGTCGCTTAGTCGCCGGTCTGCGGTGCGAAATGTCCTGTGTTCGAATCCCTGCTCGGGCATAGTTGCTGTGCTGTCACATCATCTCATTTCACCCTCATTGTTAAAGGGCCGTTAATCCATCTCACCTCACCTACGAGAAGTTCTAACTTCTCGGCTGCAAGGTGTGAATTAAGGTGGGGTCTCACGACAATATTTTACATGAGAAAAACGTACGATTTAATTCTACTGTAGGTTGTAGATGGAGTGTCGGAACAAAGTAATATTTTAACTCTGAACAGACAAAGGTCCTGAAATTCACGCTATAAGCTTATTTTCATCCTATTATAAAAAAATGATGAAATTCGAAATTTTACAAATACTAGGTATAATTTTTTTTTCTTACAGCGTGAATTGTACGGACGTAAGGATTTCGAAAATATATACATTTGTACATATATCGCCAGCCATTTAGTCACGAAAACTGAAGTGAATTATTTTACGTTGTTCCGCGTTTCGGCACTAGAGAGCGCTCCGGAATGATGTTCCCCCACCACCACGAGTTCCTTCCCCTACTTCGAGCACATCCACGGAGACTGTCGGACCTCCCTCCTCCCACCCTGACCGAATGTACACGAAGAAACACGCGCGGTTTGCCGAACCTTGCCGAGAGAGCTTCCTCTCATCCTCTCGCTCTTGCTCTCGTGTTTATGTCAAAACCACGCAACTGTAACTCACTGATGAAAGAACGTGCGTGCATTCTGTCGGGCTCTTCGAAAACATTGACTCATGCTCATCAACAACGATATAGTCGTGTACATTCGTGAGGGAAAATAAAACATTTTTGTTTGGTAAAATAATGTGTGAATAGGGGCACCTGTTTTTGGCGAAAGGGTTTTTTCCCCAGTTAGTTTGAACGCCACACGTGCACATCTGCAGTTTTACTTCGTGGTTATTGCCAGCGTGCCTTTGTGCAGAGACGTCCTTGCCAGTCAGAACAAGGTTACTGCGACACCACACGTCTGTGATTTGCGGGTAGAACCACAGACGTGCAGTATGTAGTTGTAAACACCTAGTCAGTGACATGAACACGAGCTCAAGTGTTATGCAATACAACCAGGCACACAATATTTCCGCGAAATGCAGATGTGTCTATGTATTAAAGTGATTCTCGTTAGCGACTCTGTTTCGGATCGATAGATGTTCGTATGATGTTCGTGGAGTATAATTTTTACGCACGCACACCGACATAATTCATAATATGAAAACCGTGGCACTGCGAAAAGTAACGTGTAGCCAACATAATGAAACATTTAGGCCGGGCGTACACTGAGATGCAGGTGGCGCAGGGCAGAGCAGTGCAGGGCAGCGCAGCACAGTGCAGGAATACCTGTGCGACAAAGTGTGAGCGTATACCGAGACGCAGCTATACGTGAACAATAGACGCCAACAATAACAAAACTTTAAGTATAGGTTCAGAATCCGATACCTATGATGCATAGATATGTTGGTGGAGGATGATAATTCAAAACATCAGAAAACAAAGCGGTAAATTGCGTAGTCCTACATCCAAAATTGGCGTTGACATTGGAATTTACTAACAAACAGTTAAGTATTTAATTCCGTTTTGATAGAAACAGTCTTAGAATAGAATATACAAAAATGAAATTTCCTATAAGGTATATTATCAACGAAAGACCAAAGAACGGGAAGAATCTATCTGTATTCTTGAGATAAGTTAGTAATTAACCAAATAAGACGTAGTAAGCATAGACACGACTACCAACAATATGTTCGAGGCCACAGTAGTATTTCACATAACTGTGATTCTGGCGAGAGCATGGCTATGACTTTACATGTTAATCAAATTAAGTGCGGCTCAGTTCCAGTGGAGCCTACGAATATCATCACAGTCCTTTTGTTCATCTCGGGGCGGTTCACATTGCTACACAATCATTTAGGCCAAAAACTTTCGAAAGCACACTCAATTTTTCCAGAATTTCTATTCTTGTAAAACAATTTTTCCTTTCTCGATGCAGAAAATTGAGAGATCTTCAAAGATAACAGAGTACCGCCTAATATAATTAAACTTATAAATCCACATCTTTGGTCACGGTAGGTTTGTGAGGTAGGCAACGCTCTTAAACACAGTGCACACAGAATGTGTAGTACATTGACATACCGTGACGATAGTGCGATTACACTTATGTCATGCTGTCTTTCACGTGCAAATATAGAGACTTAAAATTACAATTATTGATATAGTGGAGCATGACTGGAATTAGTCGCTTGGACATTCTCCATTGCGAAATAAATGTCTGTCAAAGAAAACTAAAGAAATAATAGAGAAACATAAATAAGCAGAGCTCGCTTTAGTCAACAGGTTACACACACAACATGAAATTCCAAAATATAGAATAGGTTCAAATAAAACAAGGAACAAACAGGTAATAAATTAAAATAATAAACAATTTAAACATATAAAATACCAAGTTAACAAGCGACACAACGATGAGTCAAAACAAAATCATAGTAGATATCAGACACGAGCAGAAAAATAACAACAGCGCAGCATTTGTTCGTGACTCTACTTCAAATATATTTCGCCCGGTTGAAATGCATTGATGCTGGGGGTCTTTGTATAATGGTTTTGTTATAAATGTTTTTTTTTTTTTTCAAAGCAAGAAACTATACAGTTTCAATTAAAAAGTCGATTAACCAGAATTTCGTTAGTTACATAATTAGCTAAAACCATAGTATTTACTGCCTTGGAAACAATCAGCCAACATGGAGAAGAAGATACTAAACTAAACTGCCAGACAGATTTTTGATATCTGCTGGCGTTTAGGTGTAAAAAATATCATCGCGAAAAAAAGTAGCAACAATTGCTCCTAACTGACTTGTATTATCACAAATTAATCCACATAATTATGTTGCGATTCCATTCCCATCATAAATAAATATCTTACTGGGAGGAACCCAAGAGCACAGACGACTTAGATACACGAGACTGGGTGTCCATAGGCATCAACTTACCTCGCGTGATGGAGTGAGGACCGGCAACTTTGCCCGAGAGACTGACCTACCAGCCGGTCGTAAGAAGGAGAGAGGTAAGATAAGATAAGGATGAAGCAGTTACGGAACGCAAGTGCGGGGAAAACAGTAGATACTCTAAAACAACCCTCCTTCCAACAGCAACGTCATACTTAATAAAACCGACAAAATCCCGCTGAGAAACGAACCCGGATCGTTGTACTGGGAAGCTAGTGGTTCCATAGGTTGTTCGCAGTAATGTTAGCTCATTTGAGTACAGTCTTTTTGAGAATAGTAACAAAATATATATTCAGGGTTGCTACATGTCTGGAAAACAGGAAAAACGTGGAAAAGTCAGGGAATTTCAAAGTGGCCAGGAAAAACCTGGAAAAGTCAGGGAAATTGCTTCTGGCGACTGGAAATTCAATATTGTAGAACTAACTCTATGTTTAGCAATAGGAGTTTGCAGGCTTTTACGGTCATTGTCTAGTTGACTAGCTTGACTTCTGGGCTGGAGTCGCATCTTTATAGTTGCATGCTTAGCGATTGACTTTTGGACAATTGCACAACCATTCACTGTATGAAATAGCTATCTTAGCAATTAGTTTTAAAAATACTTCCAGTTAATTATAACTTATTAGAGTTCTCTGGATTGTGGTAACTGAGTCTGTCGAACACAAGTATTTGTCTGTAGTACATTTATAAAAAGTTTTTTTTTTAATTGTCGTGAAAATTTAATTTATTTGAACATTTTAAGTTAAATTATCGTGATTTTTAATTCCATAAAAATACTGGAAATTCATAATTTTTGTCTGAAAAGTCAGGGAAATTTGATCTAGAAATTCTGTAGCAACCCTGATATTTGATTGTTACCTTGGATGTCACTGCTAGGTTTGTAGCAATACAGGGTGTCCAGAAACAAACGCACTATCAGCACAAAACGCGAATCCTGGCCTGAATTGGAGACGACAATGTTGCAGGACATATTACGTGCACAGTGTGGCAACATAGCAGTATCTTGCGGTGCTCAGCTGTATTACTTGTCTTGCCACTACCGTTCTGACCTGCATATTATGGGCGAAGTTTAAAATCACGAGCATTCCAAACATGATTCTACGTTTACGTGAAGTAACATACATGAATTAATTGCTGGACGTGGAACGCAAGGAGGGACTATCTACTTGCAGTGTTGCCACATTTTACACGAAAAAGGTCGTACAAATTTTTGTCGTTTACATTTTGGTCTGCAATTCAGCCCAGGATTCAATGGTTGTGTTGATTATGCGTTTGACTCTAGACATCCTGTATGTTAAATTGGCAGTAGAAACTGAATTTTGTTTGTACGTTTACGAGAAAAATCCCAAAATCCTGTTGCCAAGAAATTCCTTGTGAAAGTTCGAAGGTTGTTCTAAAAAAGGAAAAGTACTGAACCATTTTATGCATATTAAAAGAACCAAGTGCCATTGTGATGCAACTGAGAAAATCTAGGTTCAATGATAAACACCTGCAATTAATTACAATTGCATGCATTACAAAAGTGCAGAACATGATTCCGTACAAGGACATATAAGTTATTAAAGTATGTAAGTTTTAAATTCGTGTATTTGCTACTAATTTCAGAATAATAAAATATCGTACTTGGTTCCTTTATGCATAATATGGTACTGTACTTGCAATAAGGAAAAATAAAATTTTTGCATTAATTACATTATAATCATGGCACTGAACTTACGTATTAAATAACATTCAAACAAATAGTTTGTAATGTATTTATTTTGAGGAAGAAATTTGTACACTCACTGCGACTCGAATTTGCACCCTCGTACTTATATGCCGCGCAACGTACCACTAAACAACCTTGACTTACACGGTACTTGTTATCTTTTCATTTGCGTTTATTCAGCGTACAGTTCAATAACATGACTCTTAATTTCGAAGCACACAATTATTATGAACATTAATTTTATTTCCGGAAAAAGCATTCCAGAGTATATGGTTTGTGCATGATTTTCTACAACTTGCTATTCTGTTAGACTATGAATTTTTTTAAGTCTTTTTAGAAAGAAAAGCTTTGTAACTTTACTAACAACTAATTTTACACGGAAATCTTTCGTACGTTTACAAAAGTTTGCAAAGAAATGTACATTTTAAGGAAACAATAGACCATTGCTTTAAAAAGTGTTCACAATGCTGTGGAAAGTCTATACCACAGCAATAAATGGGAATGTCTCCGCAACAAAATTCAGAATACGACTGTAGTATGATGAGCGAAGAGGTTGAGCACACTGCAAAAACTGCTTGTTGAGGTACGAATACAAACAAGATAGTTCTAAATGACAACGAGCAGCTGCATCGTCGCTCAGAAGAGGTCTGTGTGAAGAAATCGTGCAGTTCAGACTAACGTTCAGCCGGCTGCTTTGAATACAACGTGAGACCGTGTCAAGAGGTGAAGACAGAGAATGTAAAATTAATCGTCGGTTTTGAGGAAACGGCTTAGCGCTTGCGATTTTTCTCATGACAGAGAGTCTATACTAGTAAATGAATATATATCAATTTTATAAACGTTCCTGTACCCTCACAAACTGACATAAATTGAGGCTGGCACATTTAATTAGGAAAATCATGCTTAGCTAAGATATTGCTACATGAAATGTTTTAAGGATAAACTAGTAAAAATGTGTTGTGATTCCATCCTTTAAAATAACATACGATTTCAATAAAGTAGGCCTATTTATTTCACGAAACACTTATGTACAAATTATCATCCGAAGATAAATGACTAAGAATTTCCAAGCAACATTTAACGTATTCAATTTGTTTAGAGGTTGTTCAGGATAAAGTAAGAACTATTAAAGAGCAACTTGTCAAGAATAATAATTAAAAAATATAATTTATTGTGAGCTCATATGTTAACGTGTGAGTATTGTACAATACATTATATATACATACACACACACAGTGATTGCTAATTAGGTACCTTTGTTGACATTACAAAGTTTCACGAAACCATAACAAATCTGAAAAGAAAAACGTATGTAACTAGGGTTTCAAAAGGGCTCACTTTATACGGAACCACGTGTAGTCTCCACTAGTTGAGCTCTGTATGCCTGAGAACCGTGACGTTTGCAAGGACAGGATTTAAATGTTAAGTTATATTAGGCATTTCTCAGTCATTTTAAAAGATGTCGCCTTCCGACAAAAACTGTTTTCTGCTTTGAGGAGAGGCGAATATTGCTACAGGAATAAAAATGTAGGAAAACAATTATGAGATTGTAATTTTAAGTGTTTTGCTATAGTGAAAGTACATATTTGCTCATAATTTTTAAATTAATTCAAATAATTATACCAACAGTAGTAATAATAATAGCCAATAATGAAGACATTAATCAAAATAAATCATCTTTTTTTTACAGTACGGAGAAGTTACGCCATTGTTGCCTCCTCTTACACTTAATAGAAATAACTTACACTTAGTTGCATACGCATAATATTAGGATGACAATTTTGTTAATACGTATGGACGCCTATATGCCTAAATTTACTTCTACGGTATTGAGAGAGAGAGAGAGAGAGAAATTAATAATAAATAACAAAACAAAACTATGATAAATATAATAATAAAAAGAAGTTCATATCACAATGATCAACTGAACTTCATCTCACATTAACTATTATACATATAAACCAAAATACCCTATAGAAATGTGAGCTTCGCTGAGATGAACAAAAAAGTCGACTGCTACACATGTGTAGGTTTGACAAGTACCGTGTCACAATGAATATAATTTAACATGTAAAATGCAATCCTTCATTGCCTAGGACTCTATGAGGTAGGCAGCAGCGATATTTTTTTAAAAAGGGTATTAACGTCCCACGGTTTTATGCACTATTCAGGGTTAGTGAAAGACGGCTTACAAACTAACCAAACCTAAGAAAAGACACAAAATTTCATACCCCTACTGGGATTCGAACCCAGGGCCTCTCGCAGCATAGGCCGACATGCTACTGCCCACGCTACGGAGGTTGGCAGCAGTGATAAAGCTCATAATTTCGAGATGTTTTAGAGTGCAAAGCAAAAGAAAAAAGAGATAAAAATCAATGCAGAATAATTAAATTTTTTGTACGCCATTAAGGAAAGAGACAATTTTAAAAGCCCTTTTCCAATATTTCGTTAACATTGTTATAAATATGCGAATATGAATGATAAAAAGAGATTTATTTAAATACGTCTGACAACTCGCAGAAAAGACATTAACCTAAGAATCCTCAAAACAGAAACTAGCAAAGATACCTATCGCCTTCATTCGTATCCGATGGTTTACAGATATAATAATTTATCCACATACATGATTTATATGCATTCGTTTGATGCACTACATTAATATATTGGGACGAAAAATTCCTCCCCCGCCTCCTTAAATTCAACTACAGACCTGTCTGTCAAACAACAGAAGCGTTACAGATTTCAGATTGTCTCCACGCAAATCAGTATAACGTACGATGATAGATAGGCAACCACGCGGTTCAAGCATTTGAAAATTCTTGCAGCTGACACTACTAATCAATGCGCATTCGTGCGTACTTTCCTTTATTTTGATGCAAATAATTAGCATGAAATTCTGAAGAACTTGTGGTCAGCAATCACAACGACATAAAATCAGGACACCCAGAAACATTTTCACTCTACAATAACGCCTCACCAACTACACAAGAGATGCATGCTTCAGTGCTTAAGGTTGTTCACGTGGAAAAAAAATCAAAATGTTACGTTTGCTTGGCATAGTGTTAGTTTTATAGACATTACTTGTGACTACATTTTCCACTTGTATAAATTTTTTAGCTCTCATAGTTTTCCCATAGCGGCATGTCAAAGTCAGAATTTGCAAGTTACAGGAACATAGGTTTAACAAAAACCAAGCGTCTTACTCGAGTGAAATAATTTACACTGAAATTAGATATAATGGGCGCTAAGCTAAAAGATTTAAATACACACAACAAGGTAATTTTGTCTTTTTAAAAAATTGCCACAAATGAGGTACATTTCTGTCATTTTCGGATTTTTTTAAAAAGTGCAAAGGAATTTCATTTTGTAATTTTAAATCTTTTAGCATATGGCCCATTATATCTAATTTCAGTGTAAATTATTTCATTCGAGTAAGGCACTTGGTTTTTGTTAAACCTATGTTCCTGTAACTTGCAAATTCTGACTTTGACGTGCCGCTATGGGAAAACTATGAGAGCTAAAAAATGTCTACAAGTGGGAAATGTAGTCGCTAGTAATGTCTATAAAACTAACCCTATGCCAAGCAAATATAAAATGTAGAATTTTTGCCACGTGAACGCCCTTAAGGTGGCCGCTTGTTCAATGTGCAGAGATTCGGCCGTTACACTATATTATTCGAGAACCTTTCATCGCACATGGGTGATTCCTGCTTAGGAATACCATTTAAAGTACGTCATATATAGGTCGTTCGGGATAAAGTGAGTAGTCAGCAGAACTTGTAATTAAATATATGTTACATTGAGCCAACATACGTTAACTTTTCAGACTATTGAAACTTATGCACTGGTTTTTAGTTACATGAAAGTTTTCATATTAAAAATAGTAAAGATAATTGCAAACGGCCCAAATAAAACTTTATGCAGTGCTCACTTTATTGGAAACGGCCTATACTAAATATTTAACCTTTGAAATAAAAATACCTATTTGTTACTGCATATGATATATATAATTAAGAATGCTTACTTTACTACTTGTGTGGTTGGCAGCGAATTACGGCGTATTTTCCTATTTAAATGCAAAAAATCTGAAATAAAATAAACTGAATACAACATATTTGTGTTTTATATACGCACAAACAACAAGTGACGTGTCTAGCGAGGTAAGACATTTCCGCCATTAGCTGTTACGCGCGGGAAGATACGAATTGGTTGAAAATAAAAATTTAGCATGTTTTTTTTAGTGCTCACTTTATCTTTCACTGCATATACACGTGTGAAGAGCCATTTCAGGTTCACAGTTACACCTTGAAATATATTTTTTAGCGGCCGGAAATGGCGAAAATGAGTTCTTTTTAGGTATGAAATTCTTGGCGCGGAGTAGAATAAAATGTGTAGGCGTATTCAATACACCTTTGACTTAAAATATTACGTCATAACATGACAGGGTCAGCAATGAATGCCTCATAGAGGCGAGTTTTCGGCGGGAAGACAGCACGCCGTTGCGCCTAGAGGCTAGAGTGACAAGTAATGCTCGTGCTGTTTCGACCTTCAGTTTTCAACGACATTTTTTATTTTTATGTTTATACCAGATATTTCTTTTCATATTTTAAACATAAATTGTGATTAAACCTTCCTCTTAAGACATTTGTGTATCTCTCATAGTTTTTGCGTATTGAGTCGTAAACGTCAAAATTTGCACTTTACGGTTTTATGCACGCCTTTAAAACCAACTGACATACCAAACCGAAAAAATTCACGGTGTATAACAATGTTGTAGGCTATGATTTGACACACATAAAAACAAAATATATATGTATTTATATTTATTTTAATTGCTGACATTTTTAAATTTTCATTTAAAAATTCAGTATTTTTTATTAAATACAAAAATGCCGAATCTACGAAAATTCCAGCCGGATTCTAAAAGCACAATAATAGAAATAAGCGCTGGAATTTTAACTATTAGTACCACAAATAAAATAACTGTCACCGCCTAAAGTCCCATTGGAAAGTGAATACTAGAAAAGCCCTGCGCGCCAGTTGCGAGGTTTGTTTATAGAGGCGATATTGCATTACATACGCCGACCGACGTCACTCTTAACGCTCCATCGGTTTTGTGCCTCACATACACCAACGCAGCCTACCTAGATATGAACCTTAACAATTCACATTACTATTTAGAGTTCTCCCTGCCTCCTTCCTTCCCACCTCTCTCTCTCTCTCTCTCTCTCTCTCTCCAAATTATGTGGGGCCGCGGTGGCCGAATAGTCAGGACATTCGCCTCCCAACAAGGCGATGCGGGTTGTATTCCCAGCGGGATCAGTCCTCGGGTTACCGCATATGGGAATCTGGTCGGCGGGTATTCTCGGAGATATCCCGTCTTCCCCGCCCCTTCATTCCGGGGTTGCTCATTTCATACTTACATCACGTCACCTCTCACCGGCGCTAACGACTTCGATGTAGAGCGCTGACCAAAATCTCTCTCACTCCAAATTACGCGAGGTAACAAGTTTTTGGAATCCATTCTTTAAAAATAATACAAAATGTGAGCAAACAATTTAGTTGTGTCGTCCGCGGTTTTCTATGATACTATGTCTGTAACGTGTCAAAGATTGTCAGATTACTGACAGTATTTTACTGTGGTATCTGAGAATTTTTATTCAGATGTTTAAATTTAGTATAAACAGATACGTAGTCGGAAGGGTTAGCGTGTGATTTTAAAGACTTGGCATTTTTTGGACTGGATTACTTAAGTTGGGGAAACGATATTTTACTTACTTATAGGGACAATTCTTTGTGCAGATCTACAATGATTAGCTTAAAAATACAACATTATTTTGACCCGAAAAAAAATAATAATATAGGTATAGTAGTGTATAAATGTCTTGTATACATCGCATAATTAATAGCGATTAAAGAGAGACATTTTTCGCACATGTTTCACCTTCCGAACTGCATTACACAAGTGAATTAACTAAGCAAAAATAATATTCAATTTGTTAAAATTTTAATCGTAATCTAAAATCAGCGACAATTTTCAACCGCTAAGACATTTTAATTTTATTCTGCATCAGCTTGTAATTTCAGAACGTGAATTCTATTATAAGGCATTCTATCCTAACATCAGTTCTAAGGAAGCTATTTAATTTACCTTCCATGACATTGCCTCATCTTTGTGAAAGGTAATTATTTCCTTAATTATTTCCCGTTCAAGACGCCATTTCCACGTTCCAAACATTTGCAAACACTTTTACCAGGAGGAAATTGAAATCCTGGAGGGCAGATGAAAATATCGACCCAGTGTGAGACGTAAGGTGGTAGATTGGAAAGTAAAGTGTTTGGAATTAATTACCATTCATGGAACACGGCAGCAAGTAAATACCTGCGAGCCGTTCATTTCCGCGCGTGTTCGCAACGTGTCGCAGAACTGCCGATAACTTAGGCACCGAGATAAAACGGGAAAAGTTCTCATCACCAAACGGACTTAATCAGCTACTTGTTATCGCAGTTTTTTTTTTTTTTTTTTTTTTAGCTTTAATGTGACAATGTACTATAGACTTTTTAGTGCAAACGTTGGTTATATACAGGATGTATCAGTACAGCGGTTACAACCTTTCAGTAGAGATAGAGTACACCCAGACGATAGGAAATCACATAGCAATGCATGGTCGAGAACGCCTTCCTGGGACACAAAACACAAGGAAGAAATGACACGAACAAGAGAAGAAAATATGTTTGTTACTCTTAATACAGGAAAAAATTAAGAAAAAAAAAAAGATAAAGAGACATCAATAATCATCACCAGCCAGACTTCCCAGAATTTCTCCAGTTGTTCGCGTCCTTTCTTTCTTGTGTTTTGTGTCATAGGCAAGTGTTTCCGACCATGCATTATATGTGATTTCCCATCGTCTAGATGTATTATATCTCTCCTGTAAGTTCGTAACCGCTGTACTGAACTGAGACATCCTGTATATTACGGTACAACTTATATTTTTAATTGGTATTTACATTGCCCAAAACAGTACTACGAATTTGTTGGGGAACAATATTGGCGGGGAAAGAAATAAGGAGGAACCTGCCAGGGCCTAAAATAAGAAAACATCTTAGCATTTGCATGAAATTATTTTGATAGGCCCAGAGAAACCAAAATCAAATCTGCAAAACGGGATGTCGATCATGGATCCCCCAGAATGCCAATCCAGTGTATTTATTACCTCTTCTGCACTTCGCTGGGCCTAAATTACTAATGAAATTATTTTTTGTCCTCGACAGTGTTTCATAATACATCTTTCAACAACTATACGAAATCAATTAATTACAGTTTGTTGGAATATAATTGTATAACTTTTATATATTTGCATTTTGAGAGACTTTAAACTAGAATTTAATGCCCAAGATTTTTTTTACAACCCATATATGTTTAAAGAAGGAAACTTGCTTGTTTGATTGTAGCTGCAAGGAAATTCAACGTCTAAACTTCGGAAGGTAAGTCTTTATTGATATGTAAGTAGACATTAAATTGCCCGCATTTTTAGCCTAGTGAATATTAAGAGCCTTATGTACGGGATGCAATTTTCCACATTTGATACACGTTGACAGGCGTGCGATAAGGTTTAGCTTGCTACACTGAACAGTAACCGTTCCGCTTCTATGCGCTTCGCGCCAAACTTGCGTGCAGTGCCTTCGTTTTACGCTTTTTCCTATGGGTCTTTGGGCGGCGATTCTGCAATTTTATTTTAGGAAAGTTCAGAAGTAAATTCTAACACATATTTCTAGTGTTATGTTTTAAGAATCTGGGCGGTATTTTCATTCAGACATAAAGTTATAAAAAACGTTTTTTTTCTGCAATTTTGAGGTGCCACAAATACATGTTTCTAATAAGCGTACTGCATTTATAAAATGACAGAAACGTAGATTCAAGTATGTATTGTTTTCGTACATAAAGGTTTTTGAATAAGCTTAATGGTTTCACGTACAAAAAAATAAACGCGGCATGCTACAACTCCGTCCATAAGCCACATAGCTACATAATCCTCTTAAGGGAGGAATGGACCCTTGAAAATCGAGATTAAAATTATTATTATAGCAAAATATTGAAAAAAAGAACTTTGGATTTTAATTACGATTCTGTGAGAAATTGTGTTACTCAGATCTTTAACCTGTAAACATCTTAACCTTTAAACATTTCCATTTAAGCTCCAACTAGGCATATGATTAGTTTGTCGCCAATTATCGTGAACAATTAATGTTGTCTAGTTGAGCAGTACTCATAAAGGAACATAATTTGGCCCTCGTCATGTGAGAGTCCTAACTGAACCATTTACATTTAAAATAGTCACAAGTTAACGTTGTGCTAATAAAGGATATCATGTTATATAGGCAACAAGTGCTACGTCCACCAAGAAATTGGTTTGATCATGCACCGTGCATTCAGGAAAATGCATCCTGTGAAAAAAGTTGCTGCTTTAATAAGAGTTTTATTTTCCCTGAATTTTTAATTAAAATTATGTGATATAAATACGAGGCTATTTACCAACAAGAAGTAACTTGAATGGACTGTTTAATTTTTCGCTCTGGTCTGTCACATGTAAAAAATTCTTTAAAACGTCTAGGGTGACTTGAGGTGTCTCAAAAGTTCGTCCTGATAACAATACCGTCACCTGAGAAATTGGAGGTTGTGAGGAGTTTAACTTACGAGCGAGGTGTACCGCAATTTCCATCATTTGTTTTTATTTTTATATTTGTACCAGTTATTTTTTCTTGTTTTAGTCACAAATTGTGAATAAATTTTTCTCTTATAATTTTTTTTTATCTCGAATAGTTTTCGCGTAATTGCTCGTTAAAGCCAAAATTTTAATGTTTCCGTTTTAAGGACGACACTAAAACCAACACACGAACCAAACTTAAAAAATTCACAGTGAATAACAATGTCGTAAGCTACAAATTCAGCTATGTTAAACTGTAAAGTTAAAATACATTGAAGACTGAGATTTCTTAATCGACTGTTAATTTTTTGTTAGTTTGGTATATCAGTTGGTTTTAGTGTAGTACTTAAAGCGGACACATACAAGGTTTGGCTTTAACAAGACATTACGCGAAGACTATGACAGATGAAAAAAATTTCATGAGAGTCAAATGTTGTAACATTTTGTGTCTAAAATGAGAACAAAAAACATCCAGTATAGATAAAAAAATTAACACCTGGTGACGAAAATTGCTGGATACCGCGCCCTTATCATACTTCACAGGAATTTATATTTAACTCAGTTGCACCCATAATTACAAAATAATACTGATTAAATTTAAGATGTTTTCTAGTAATATACCATCAAATATAATAGAAGGGGCCGCAGCGGCCGAGTGGTGAGGCAAGGCCAACTTGCCTTCCACCTAAGCGAACCGGGTTCGATCTGCGGCATGGTCGGTCCCCGGATTTTCGCATGTGGGAATCGTGCCGGACGATGTCGCTGGTCGGCGAGTTTTCTCGGGGATATCCCGTTTCCCCCATTCCGGCGCTTTACCATCGTAGGGTTTCACTTCACGTCGTCCTTCGAGGAACGCAGATTGTCTACGGGCCGCCACTCGGGGTGCGATTACTGGGGGCCGATAAAATATCGCCACCGGCTATTTACACCGACGCAGCGCAACGCAAGTGCAGAGCAAGTTAAACGCTTCTTCTGTGACATTACGTGAGTGTATAATTCCAATGCAGAGCAACCAGACGCAAAGCAGGTGCAAATTTTGCCTTGCACCCATAAAAGGCGATATTTAATACAGATGAAGTAATAACACGTAATAGTGAGGTCAAACTCACTGTGTTTATTCAGCAGATTATGTTGCTGTATTGCGAAATTAGTTAATGTACAGACAAATGTCAACCAAATTATAAACGACGCTGTGGCAATTATAATAAATTTTTTTTCAGGTACCAATATGGCGACGGGCTCCTGTCATTCCTTCTAATGGCCCCATACCCTTCTCCAGTTGCTTACGTCATCTCTCTCTCTATTTGCACGTTTATCTCATCTGTGTGTATTACACTGGCTGCCAAATGTGAAAACAAATATCCTTGGAAGTGTCTCAAGAACACCTAGTTGGAAGTATGTGACGTTTATCCTCATAGCTAGAGCCAGTGATTTTTGGTGAAAATAATTATGCAACAAATTGTTTCAATGCCTTATGTATACATCTGTTTCTCTGCTTCATGGTCGGTGATTGGAAGTTTTTAACTTACGTCGTCTCGGGGTCCTACCAGCAAATCACGGACGTGTGGTGTCGCGGTAACATTGTTCTGGTTGGTACAGTCAAATGTGCCACGCCTCTGCCCTATTATATTCTGCCAATAACCACGAACCAGAGTTGTAGGTGTGCACGTAAGGCATTGAAACAAGTTGTTGCAGAATTCTTTTCAACAAAAACCACTGGCTCTACTCATAGCACATACGCTAACAATATTTTCAAGAGATCAACTGAGATGAAAGCATCATTTTGTATACGTTTTAAGTTAGTTAACACGTACGACATCGTCTAGTAACACATGTTATGGTTAGAGATGATGGTTTATCGCGGGAAAAGTTGACTGTTTGGTGGATTTCGATACACGTCCAGCTTACCAGAAGATTACTGGCTTTAGCTTGTACGTGGAGCTGTTGCCCTATTTGACTGAGCCAATAAGAATCCCGATATTGTAATATTGAATGCCTGGTATTGGTCTCCAGACAGCTACGTTGTGTCAGTGTTTTCAAGGCTATCTTGGCACAAAACATTTTCGCGATATACCATCATCTCTAGTTATGGTTTAATACATCCAGTATTTAAGTACGCACTGTCGTAAACCCATTTATCCCCCCTCCCCCGGATTTATCGGTGCTTCTCGCGGAAAAAGCGTGGTTACAAGTAGGGACTCTTGTTTTTCGCGAAAAAGAATAAATAATTTTGCCCCACTTTGTTTCGGTGCCTTACGTGCTAATATGTAGCTCCGTTGTCAGTGATTGGATATTTTAACTCTCGCGAGCCCTGGGATTCTATCGGCAAATCACAGACATGTGGCTTTGCAGGAACTTGGCTCAGTCAAATGATAGACATAGGCAAGCTGCCAATAACCATGAAACAGAACTGCAGATGTGCACGTAAGGCGTTGAAACAAACTGGGGAAAAATTCTTTTCGCGAAAAACAGGGGTTTCTAGTTACAAGGCATTCTTAAAGCCAACAAAATGCTTCGATGAATAATAACATGAGAGCGGATTTTGTGTCTGAAAATAATGTTCAATAAATGTACGTCAGATAAAGCAGAAATGTTTGTCTTTTAAAAATAGTTTGAAAACAAAGAGTTTTCGAGATACACTATAGCCTAAGTCTTAATTCAGATACCGCAGGCGGGAGCGAATTGAGAAATCTGCAAGATTGGGGGGGGGGAGGGGAACTTTGAATATAAATAAATTATATATATATATATATATATATATATATATATATATATATATATATATATATATAATATCTCACAAGGACACCCTTGGTAAAGGGTAAAGAATTTTGCTTGCGGTAAAATTCAGACAATGTTTTTCCACATAAAATTACATAAACATTTACTCACAGACACAGTTGGCCCACATAGAAAACAAAAATTGCACGAAAGTTTCCCAAGTCACTCCATGTGTCTCAATTCATCCACAGTCAGTGTAATATATTATTTTAAATAAAACAAATCAAAATCAAGGCATAATACACATTCTTTTTGATTCATAAATTTTCAAATTAGCCTTATTTTCATGTCATTGTAGGCCTACAAGGTCCACATACTTAGCGCGTAGAGTACCTACGTACAACGATCACAAACATATTACAGCTGTTGTTTACTTTTTGGAAAAAAAATTGCAAACACAAGTGTGTTTTAATGATAAGCTGAAGGATAGTAAAAATGAAACTATTTTTTATCCCTGACAAAATACTTAATACGGTTACTACTGTATATGCGCGGAAAAGCACCACACAACCGCGGCTTCATTTTCGATGTAATTAGAAGCACAAAGCTTTGTGACGAGGCCATAAAAATTTTCTCGTTGCTGGATGGCATATCACTCATTACTGCCAACGTTTGCGGTTTTAATTCCCTCCCGCAGAATACACACGCACACAATTTGAATACAACGGTAAGGGGTAGTAGGGGTTGCCGAGGGCACGGTCGGGTTTGAGGGGTACTGGCACTCCCAACCAACAAATTCCGCCCTCCAACAAAAATTTTAAAATCTCTTTGTGTTTTTGGAAACGCTCGGGCGATTGCATCCTAAGCATTTTAGTCCTGTCCCCCCCCCCTCTTTTTCCTCGCTACTTATCCTTCTCCGCCAATTTTTTTTTTTTCATCATAACTACCACTGCATCCCGGGAACGGGAATATTTCACGGTTTGTGAACCTACATTTCTCTCTTTCTCTACCCTTCTCATCCCAACCCCTTCCCCCTTCTCTCTCTCGAATTCTGGCAAACTCGGAAAATGCGAAGCGATTATGAATTACAAATAACTTGATAAACCATAAAAGTGGCGCACCGCGAAACCCCGCCACGGACGAGCAGGCACTGGTGCCACAAAACCACCACGAGCCATTGCCCCCCCCCCAATCCCCTCCCCTTAACCCCTTGCGGAACCCGATAAATAATGGCGGCATATTTGTGAACCGCCGGGCACGAGAGAGGGGTGGAAAAAAAAAAGAGAAACAATATCATCTCGCCGCCAACCAGGGCCATTAAAACAGACGTGCGTGGGCACGAATCGGTAACCGCTGATACTCCCGCAAGCCATTTCCTCAGTCGGTCACGTGGCCGTGGTCGTCCTAGGAGTTAGTGAGGGCGGGGCGGGGAAGCTCATGAGGGGGGAGATGTGAGGCGTGTGTGTACGCAGGGAAATGTATTATATATTTTATCTCAGTTGAGAGAAATAGGCTACTTCAGCAGCCTGGAGAAATACTCAATAAATAAAAATACCCTAGTTGTCAGTTTTTTTTTCTCGAAAGCTGCTCAGCCAACATTTTACAGAGAACGTACAGTCCTATACAGCCTGTTTCAAAATCGTAAGTAATTATCTTGAATGAATGTATGTTCGGAGTTGCACCGTTTCTGCACTACAGTTCATAGTACGTGATGTACCAAGTACATAGCGTGCAGGCTGGATCGTCTCACTAAGGAATGCCATTTACGTACCAGATTTTCTTTTGCAACAATGCCAGTTCGAACAACCTACTTTTTAGCAACCAAGATACAACAATGACAGTTGTTCAACCTACTTTATAGCAACCAAGCTACAATAATGCCAGTTGTACGACCTTATTAGCAACCAAACTACAACAATGACAGTTGTACAACCTACTTGTTAGCAACCAAGCTACAACAATGTTGACGTGAGCCCACATGCGAGTCCGAACCGACAAGAAATGTTGAATTTCGCTCTTTTGGTGTCTAATTTTAAATGTATAACTTATGTCATTTATTCATTTGATTGCATATTGTAAATATGACTTGTCCGATATCTTTGTGCAAAAATGTACACAAAAAAAAAGATCCAAGGATGCTATAAACTAAATCTAAATCAATGACAGTTGCACAACCTACTTGTTAGCAACCAAGCTACAATAATGCCAGTTACACAATCTACTTATTATAAACCAAGCTACAACAATGACAGTTATATAACCTACTTATTAGCAACCAAGCTACAACAATGAAAGTTGTACAACATACTTATTAGCAACCAAGCAACAGTTTCTGAAATCCCTCTCTTCATTCTTGTTCCTCAGAATGATCATGATGAAATATAGTGTACGTCCTTTTCAGCAGGACCCACGCTACCTACTCAAATAACAAATTTCAAATTTCATACATTCGGATCAGAAGTTTAGCCCAGAAAAGTTAACATAAGAGAGACAGAGTTACTTATATATATAAACGTATAACACATATATGTAACTTTATTACCTTGTGCCTCTTAAGAGGCCGCGTCATTCATCATGCTGTTTTTTTTTTGTAATCTATTGCTGTTAATATGTTATGTATTCGTAAATATTTTAATAAGGACTTAACTAAATAATTTACCTCACCTTATACATGCTACGTGCGAGCTACTTAAGTGTACTTGTGAAACTAGTAAGATAATTGAAATTTTGACATGACAACTATCTCTCACAATTTAATGTAAACCAAATAACTTCTAGACCCAATTAAATACAAAAACGCATATATCACTAAATTCATTTGACTATTCAGTTATGTATGAAAATAAATCATTTTTGCATTAGAAGTGGCACAGCCTTTTAAGGGCGTTCACGTGGCAAATATTCATAATTTTATATTTGCACGGCATAGTAATCGCTTTATATATGTTACTTGTGACTACATTTTTCGCTTGTAAACATTTTTCAACCCTCATACGTTTCCCATGGTGACATGATAAAGTCAAAATTTGCAAGTTACAGGAACATGGTAATAACAAAAACCAAGTTTCTTACTCTAATAAAATAATTTACACTGAAAGTAGATATTATGGGCAATGTGCTAAAATATTTAAAAACGCACAGTGAGATTCATTTGTACTAAAATAAAATTAAAATTATAATAATTTACTTTATTTATGGCAATTTAAAAAAAATACAAAAGCCATAGTGTGAGTTTTTTTAATAAAAACGTTAGTAAAGTTTTGTGTATTGCAACACGATATCTTTTTACGGTTTTTGTTTGTGTTATGGACACAGGTGTACAAACTGCGTGATTGTTTTGTTACTGGGACTATTGTTGATACTTAATTTGTGATTTACGTTTGCTTGTAAACAAAGGGTCCTAGGTAGATGCAACATTAGCACGTTTTTTGTTGGACAGGTAACAGTACTCAATAAACCATCTTCAATTGCTCGGAATTTCTGCCGGTAAACAATGCGTATATATGCAATTAGAGTGTAGCCACACCTGCCATTTTCATAACCGTGGCAGGTATCAAGTAGTACTTGCTGTTGATTTGAAGATCCCAATATCATTAGGCAATGCTGACAATATTGTTTTTGTACGTGGCGTAGTTTCCCATATTTTGGGGAAATGCGGTGTTAAACATTCATTTTCAACTGGTCATAACGCTCTTAATATTGAGTTTAGGTGAACAGTGCACAACATGTTTTCGTTTTCTTTTGCTGCATACTACAACCTGTGTAAATATCGGTAGGTATTTTCGGGACATCCTGTATATATATATATATATATATATATATATATATATATATATATATATATATATATATATATATATAATTTTTCATGGGAAAACCCATAACATTAATTAAATTGATGCCGCAAGGGAATACACGACCAAATTAATTAAATTTGTTTATGAAATTTGCATTAAAAATAAGACAACAGATGTTACCAATTCTTACAGACATGCAAACGTTGCGCTATTTTATGGCGACAGGTTAGATTCCACAGGCATATACTCGCCCGAACACACTCCGTGATGTGATTGGCTCCGGGCCTTCGTATCTGTATCGTGTTGTGTCCGCATTGCTGGATAGTAGGTATTTTATAGTTGACATTATCACTGGATGAAAAGTTACTAAGTCGCACCGTACAAACTGCGGAGGAAGTCAGATGAGCATATAGTTACTTGAAGTCCAGCCTTCTGTCATAATAACGAGAAATTTGTAGATCTCAACCCGTTCTCATCATCATCCTAAAAATTCTATATTTGTTTAGTATTTCTTAGCATTTTTGGGGCGCACGCCTCTTTATTCCGAATTACGGCATTGAAAAAGGAATGAACTCACAGTTTACTGGAACTGAGATATTCAGTGTTAAAGTATATCTAAACCTTGTATCTTCTTCAAGCCTTCAAGCCGTCACCAGCTCGCCATGATGGTCCTGGGTCGAGACCCACGACTTGCCGCCGTCCGTTGATAGTCGCCGAGCACATTAATCATCAGCCTCCGGCACATCATGTTACAATGAGGTCTAAGGTGTCCGAAGGATCAACCGTCATAGAGTTTAAACTTAACCTAACTAACTAAATAGCCGCTCCCCTCCATACATAAATTATGTATATAACATTGTAGCATTCTGCAAACTAAACTATGTAGAGTAAAACCACCGTAACTAGATAAACGTATTTCATTAACAGTAACCCTCACTCTTAACTTAACCAAACAATAGTTTCAGTGATTACTGCCACCCAACGACTTTAACTTATGTGTACAACAGTATCACAACAGTGGTGCTGTCTTCAGGTACTACGATTTAATGGCTATTTATCCCTACCACCTTGGATTTATCTGTTTCTTCTCGATAACTTCTGTTCCAGTCGACGTATCAAAATTTTTGTCACGACAAGGCATAGATACAAACTTTACCGATTTTCTGAAATTGTTGGAACCATAATATATTCATTACTTTGCAACGGGAAACAGCTGAAAAGGAAAAATTGCTTTATTTACGGGAGCGACTACAGAGGCCGCAACATTAACAGAAACAATGCCATATGGATTCTAAAAAGTGAATAAAACAATAAACTATACGTTGACAGCGTGAAAAAAGTAAAACAACGTCTCTATTCCCTGATTTATAAGAAAAACTGTACAAACGATCTGCCAGGGATCAATCCCCCTTAATGTTTGTACTTTTTCTAGGACGTATTTCGGACATTCTCCTACGTGGTATTACCATCTCAAAATAGATTAATTAGAGCGTTGGTTCCTTTTTGCATGGTTACGTCCAAACGGAGTCTCGTGAGAGGAGGTGAGGCAACTGAGGAACGTGAAGTAAGCAAGAGTCGCCCTTAGTTACTGCATGTTTCAAGGCCGCAGCTAGCCGGAACGTCAGTGCTGATGAATGCATCTCAGAACGAAGCGCGGAAGAAGGGAACGACATTAAGCGTGTGCGTGCGCGCGCTCTTTAATTGAATGAAAAGCTCGGCTCGTTGCATAGTGGCGGAGATGAAAGACGTTCTCCAACTACTCCCCTTTCCATCCTTCCCCCGCCGGCCATTTTTTTCCTGGCTGTTTTCTGGCCCGTAACTCGATTGACGACGTTTTGCCGCCCGCGCGTCGTTCCCGCCGAGTTCCTTCGCCCACCTCAACCCTCCTCCAACCACTTTCTCGTCGCCTATTCCATCTTTTCAAACTACCGACGGCACCGAAAGTCCCCCCCTCGCGTTCGGCCTTACTCGGCAGTTTCCGGCTCTTCCCCCCTTTCCTCACAACGGCGAGACAAGCAGTACGAAAGACTCCACCGCGGCAATCGAAAAAAATAAATTTAGGGGCAAGGAATTTACGGGGGGGGGGGGGTTGAGGAACGGGAAGAAGAAGGGAAAACTTCGTTGACTCTGGTGGAACACATTTGCGGTGACTCGGGCGATGCTCCCGCTCGATAATAGCGGCAGAAATAATTTTCCCTGCCGGGCGCGGCTGGCAGGATATTAGATAATAAATACTTGCTTTGCTTTTACTCATTTCCTCTGGGAGGAGTCGCTGATGGCTGCAGGGGCGCGCCGGCGCACGAAAACTGGCTCCGCGGGGTAAAAACACATCTTGCGTTCTCGCAGATCCAAGGCTGTCACCATAACCAACTTCAACACCCCAACCCCTCTTGTTTTTTTCCACTATGCTTGCCGGAAAATTAAATTTCCAACCACGGGCGAAGTTTGACTTCGTTCTAGCTAATACAGCTCACAATAAACCAGGGAAAAAAAAACTTTCATTAAATTAATAACATAAACTAAGAAACTCATACGCCAAATCTAAAATCTACTTCTTAAATGTAACGGTTTTATGTTATGTAAAAGTTAAATTCGAAAACTCGTTTTTTTAAGTCAAATCTCTAGTAACTTAAAATAAGGGAAATAATGTATTTTTTGACTGACGGAATTGTCAAAGTATGTGTCAAAAATAATTTTTGCTATTATTTTTATTGAACTTTACGTCTCTGCGATGGCGAGGATATTAAAGACGGTTACACACAACTTAAGGGCAGAAACTGATGAGTAATCAGCCATGGCCTCTGTTAAAGAACTCTCCCAGCATTCGCCAGGAGTGATTTCCGAAAACACGGGAAAAAAACTGAAATCAGAATAGCCGGAGCTGGTGATCGAACCCGAGCTCCCGAACGCGAGTCCACTTTGCCCAAAAGAATCAGCAAATTTTCGAGGTCCATCTTCTCTCTCTTTTTCTATAGTCAACAGTCATAGGCTATGGCTGGTTGGCAAGAGATCACTATTCTTCCCTCATATCTGTCTTCCTCTTCAGTTCACGATATGAACCACAACTCACGTCTTCCAATATTTGTTTAATTTACTCCAATACATTATCTACTACTATATGTGAAGTCGCTGAGATAATGACTATCAGTACTAGCCTCGGACCGAACCACACACGCTTCTTGCACTGCTTGAGAATTCATGACTCGTAGGAGTGTATTTTGTAAAAGTTCCCTAGAACCACTGATGCACACTTAGGCTACAGATAAAGCGATCAATTTGGTTGTACAAATTTACCAAAGACCCAAGACAAGCGAAAAAGCCACACATCATTAACCATTAATTAATAACATTTGAACTGTAGCCAAAGTTTAAAGGACGCTCTTCGTTGTCACACATGAGGCAAGAAACTATAGTAACAAATTCTGTCGTAGCTTCATTTATCTCTCTGCATTTCTCTCCGTTTGGTGTACTTATAGTATACGCTGTATTTTCCGTTTGTGACTCGCTGTGTCCATCCATCAGGCAACAATGGATTATGTTAAAGCTTAAAGGTTGCGTGAATACACGGACGACGCGGTCAAACAACCGCCGAAATCCGCCCGCCATGCCACGGCAACCATTCATCATATTTTATCGCCCCCCGAGTGGAGCTAATCTCCGCAGGGGGTGTTGACCCGAGTTGTTAAGAACAGCAATATCTTGGACAATGTTTGGTTTAGAACCTCACCCTCCCCTCCCCACACCATCCTTCTTGAGAAGGGCGGTCTCCTCGCCTGCACACGGTCCAACCTAATAAGAGGATTAGGAATACTAAGTCTTTCCTAAGACGGTCCCCGGCAGAGTTTTTCCTCCTCCGTCACTCCTCCCTTCTTTGGCGGGCCCGCCGCGTGCATGGCAAGCGAGGTGTTAAGACAACACGCGCGGAGGGAAGAGTAGTTGGTGTAAAAGGGTAGGGGGATGCTCTTGCGGGTGTAGATAAGTCCCCGGTGATCCCTTGTTGTCGGCACTTGGGGTCTGCATATCAAACACCCTGCCGCACGCCTCTTTGCTGTACACCACACCAACACCTTCTGGGTGCTGCCTTCTCACTAGACATTTTCTCCGGAAAAATCCGCGGATTCGGTGACTTGTAGTCAGAGCCAGCGATTGTTGGTGGAAACCAGTGGCGGCTCGAGGGTTGTTGTCTGGTAGGACACAAGTTGCAGAGAACTGTATACTTGTGTGAACGCGCCGCCGTATATCAATGACCGTGATATATATACTGGCTACTTATTGTGTAATGAGCAGGCAGTAATAAGCGGCACCTACATACCACTGTGTCAGTGGCTGTAGCGTCAACTATCTCACAACCATATACAGTTATCTGCAACTTGTGCCCCAACTGCCAACAAAGCCGCCACTCGTGGAAAGAATTTTCGAGCAACATTCCACCATGTTGGCAAAAAATATACATGATGTTTCTTAAATAAGGGGACAAACTTTGCACGCGTGTTCCTCTCGAAAAAAGAAGACGAAAACATGTTATGCACTATTCACCTAAATGTAATATGAAAGGAGTTATGAGCCCCCAAATATCAAATTTGAAAACCGTTTTTTCCCAAAATATCGGAAACTAATTGACATAACAATACAATATTTTCAGCATTGCTTAATGCTATTGGGATCTTCAAACCAGGTTGATAGCTTCCTCCCTTATAAAAATAGCGGGGTTGGCTACCTTCTAATTGCATACAACTTTGTCAACGTCAGGAAGACGGTGTATTGTTTAATAATACCTGTGTGACGAAAAATGTCCTCTTGTTGCAACTGTCTAGTACCTATCGTTTTCGTATAAAACGCACACAAAGGTTCGGTTGCTGCTACAGGGGGCCAGGAAGGAACTGTTGGAAACGGAGGTACTGTATTGTTTGAGACGTACGACATAAGAGTGTGAACATGAGTGGACATTTCTGTAACTAAGAGTTGTATTATTGTTCGCATAACATTTTGCAGAGTTATTATTCCGATACCTTGCATAAATGCCATTTACATAATGCGTCAATTTGTTATTCATTATGTTCGTACTTGTCTGAAAAATGATACACCACTTGACATAAACAAACAATATCCTCAGCATTGCTCATGAGGTCTTCAACCCTACCGCAATAGCTGGTTGATATCTACCAGCCTTACCACAATACGTAGTAGGGGTGGCTACCCTCTAATGGCATAGAAAGTTGTTTCCATCGGGATATTTAAAAATTTGGAGATGATTTATTAAGAAATTAGGCAATTCATAAGACATACTACTACAACATTATCGTACAAGACCTCGTTTATTACTTGGTCTGCCCTCAGAGGGCACCTGCTGCAAGACGTAACATCAATAACATTCAACAAACTGTATATCTCCTGACAAATCCAAATCCGATATATATTGGGTGTATAACGGATGCTACTAAATAAATTAATAAATAAATATCCCGAGAGTTGTTGAAGAGAGCGCGGACTCGTATATTTCTCATAATTTGCGGGCGTGGTACGAGAATGTTTATGAAGATCAGCCTCAGTGTGTTGAATTTCAACCTGCTAATATCAGACGTGTGTTGTCACAGCCGCATTGTTCTTATTGGCACGGTCCACGCCTCCGCACAACGCCCCTTCTGTCAGTAATCATGAGGCAGAACTGCATATATGCACGTAAGGCATTGGTAGAGGCACGAGTGTTTCACGTATTCATCTGGCAACTGCCTAGACTTCTCAGTTCTGCACCCGTACCGGCTGAAGCCGAGTACCCATTGACTTCAAACAGTTCAAAAGTGTAGCACGTGATATCTCCACGACTTGTTTCCTTATTTGTAACTGGCTTGCAGTTGTCAAATGTGTGTTAAAACAGCTCTCGTCTAGTCACAGAAGGAGGAGTGAAGTATACGTTATTGACGTTCAACCTGACCTAGAATCAATGCGCGAAAGTCTTTTCACCAAAAATCACTTATTCTGCCTGTAGCACGGCCGTAGAAGAACAGGTCTGGACACTCGCCTGGAAACTTGACCCCCTTGTTGTTTGGCTGTAGTTCACCAAGTTACCGATAATGCTATACATTTTGGCGCTGTATACCGGGCGGTCGAGCTCAAACTCCGCCCACTTCCCTCCCACTAAGACAAACAACTTATCAAAACATATTTTTTTTTATCAATTTATGATATCGTTTCTTCGCTCACACTTTAAAATCATCGCTCCAGAAATTTTTATTTACTTTATAATGTCAACAATGGAAAAAAGGGGGCGGAGTTTGAGTCCGACCGTCCGGATTACAATCGTCAAAAAGTGCAACATTCTCGATAACTTGAACTACATCCAAACAACAAGGGGGTCAAGAAAAATACTTTGGTATCAACGAGCTATATACAGTAGTAGTAAACATATTAGGGCGGAAATGCTTCCAAAGTGAAGCCAAATTGAACGGCTGTTTTGACCCTAGAAAACATGGCGAACAGCAGTGTGGCCAACATTAAGTTGAAAATCCGTCACATGTTCGCATAAAATCCGTTACTTTTTAGCTCCACTATATTTCCGCTAAACACTGGAAAAATTGCCAATAATTATTGTAATATATTATACTGTAATAATGTTTAAATTAGCATAATTGCTCTCGACTGTCGACCGGACATAAAGAGTCCGCCATTTTATCTAGGGTCAGAATACCACGTTCAATTAGGCTTCACCTCAGAGCCTTGGAGACTGCTGTTTCCACCCCTTTGTTTACTACATAGCTCGTTGATTGGTATATAGGCGAGTGTCCAGGCATGTTCTTCTACGACCGTGACCTGTAGGCTAGCATCCAAGAATGTGTACCCAAGCAGAAATCAGCTGCTCTCTGACAACACACACACACACGCGCGCACACGCCACATTATTGAGACTGCATTTAGTTTATTCGTCTCTTTAGTTTATTCGTTCTCCATTGTGGTATTGACACGAACTTTATAAGATTAGAACTGTAGCTCGTCCACAAAAGAAACAGCGAATTATTTTCCTGATCTCAATGCCTCCTCCTCTTCACATTTTTTTTGTAGACGTTAAACACGTCAACATTGTAAATCCACTTGCAATTGTTCCAATGTAGCTTCGAATAAGTGCTACCAATATCGTATTGCAATAGTGAATGAATTACAGCAATAGGCTGTTCAGAATAAACTGAGTACTGCTTACAATTTTCCATCTTTACTATTTTAAATACAACTTCAGTGAAACCAAAAACTAGTGCAAGCATTCCAGAACTCTCTACACTTTTCTTCTATAGCCTCAATAAATACTTATTTTTAATATTATAAGTGTAGATCAGTGCTCACTTTAAAGTGAACAGCATATACAAGACATGGCACGTTAAAGTGAACACTTTTGAAGGCTGCTATTATGAATAACTGTCAATGTATATAGTTTATTGTGGTCTTAGACCTAAACTTTTGAGTATAGTTGAATGTATATACATATACAGTGTTTATATATTACGCTGCTATATATATATATATATATATATATATATATATATATATATAAACTAATTATTACACTTAAGAGATGTCAGAAAAATGAACTCCACGAGACATACCACGTAATTGGCATAAAATAATAATTACAATTTTATTTATATAAATAACTCATAAAAACTAACTAAAATTTTCATTATTTATGCTTGAGTTGGCTGTAAATAGGCACCACGTGTTTCAAATCTCATTTTTCAGAGAAAAATTCTGATGGCAAACCTATAAACGAAGCACAATTTGTATGATAGTAGAATTCATTCCTAGCGAAATGGCGCGACGGTAAAACGTTGGACTGGCATTCTGGAGGACCCGGGTTTTATTCCCTATTCCGGCCATTCAGATTTCGGTTTCCGTGGCTTCCAAAAACCCTTCAGAAATATGTTAGTATTGTTTCTCAAAATAGGACCATTCCGATTCCTGTCGAATTTCCTGTTATTGTGTTATGTTTTGTGTAATTGACACTTATGACCTCGTTGTCGAGAAGTGAAAGCCCGATAGGAATAGGATAACGGAATAGTAATAATGCAGTACAGAGATTCGAAAGAAATAACATTCAAATATTTCGCCGCAATGGTTTTCAAGAGTTCCGAGTAGACAAGTGAAGACGTGCAGTAAGCCACCCGTACAACAGCGGATTTTGTAAATAAGGGCACTTTGCGGTGACAATCTCGCATCCAGACGCATGACAACCGTGTAAAAATTGCCTTTGAGCCGAGAGAGGGTTATGAAAACGTTTGATAAGGGGAAGAAGGGGAGGGGAGGCTCACACGCGACACATGGAAACGTTTCGCTTCTCTTTGTGTGCGCGAAAAGCCTGTGTTTGCAGAGGCCCAAGATACGGCAGCAAAGCGCCGGCCCGTGAGAGACAGAATGTTTGGGGAGGGGGAGGAGGGACGGGTGGAGGGTATTTTTTTTTGCGTATGGTGTGTAGGGAGGGGGGATAGGTGAGACTCGCGGACTGCTCAATGAAGTGAAACACCCGTGGAACGAGTCTGGCGCACGTCTCGCTTCCAGCCATAAAGAGTGTTGCATGAAGGAAGGGGATGAAGGCACGGGTGAAGAGGAGGAGGGGGTGTATCTCGTGTTTGGGCTCCCCTGGCGATACGTCTACAATCCCCGCATCCTTCTATTCGGGATATGTGAAATGGCGCGAAAGTCCCCAGATATAGACTACGCCATTATACTCGCGAGGGGGGTATATACGTTACATATATAAAAACCTCTCCTCGGCAGTTCGAGGACTCATCCAAACCTTCAATCCCCCCCACTCCTTTTTCGTTCCTCGCATCCTCACAGAGGACTTTTACCCGTGGCCTATTTTCGCAGTCAGGGCGGGTCTTCGGCGCAGATCTTACGCACGTCTTCCTGACAGCCCCCAGCCGCCAGGACGCGATGTGCCGTACGTGCCAGTTTCCGTCTGCGCGTTGATACCTCGTCCGCCCTAATGGCCCTCTCACCCCCCTCCCGGGTGGAGCACCCCTCACGGAGTTGGAATGCATGATTTTGTTTCGAAACACCCTCAAAAATCCTCTCCCTGCCATCATGACGTCGCGAGCTTTTGTCACGTTTATACTTGATGTGCGCAGGTAAAGCAGCGTCTCGTATACGAAGGCCGGATTTAAACAGTTCAGTTCTCTTCCTAGACAAACAAGATTTCAGGAAACGTGCTTTTCCTTCAGGAAAGCACCCATAATAACCGCTGCTCGCATGGGAAGTTCCTTGGATGAGAAATCCGAATCTGGCATTCGTACACTGTAAATACACTGCCTAACTCGTATACAATATGGGACACTTTACCATTCTTGTAATCTTTACCTGCTTAATCTTTGGTGTCTCAATACATATAAGTTCACTCTCTGAGTGGAGGTGTTGAAGAACGGGTAATGACTATATTTAGCTGAACCATTTTATTAAGTCCACTATACCTTGGAATTTTCGATGCCTACACTCTAAATCTGAATCAGTGAATATTCACTGATTCAGGCTGATGGATGGAGAAGTTTCAACAATTCGAATCAGTGAAGTAGTCACTGTGAATATTTACTGATTTCCTTTAAAAGTGCCAACATCTCACAAGTGAAACCACGTATATTAACCCCTTTTTTCAGTTGTTTTCAAAGAACAGTTTTCGCTTACGGAATCACGAAAAATTACTGGAAAATCTGTGGTCATTCACTGAGTAACTTGTGGAATGTTGGTACTCTATCGGAATCAGTCAATAGTCACCGATTTCGCAGTGGTTTCGCACTGATTCAATTTGTTGAAACTGCGCTCCATCCATCGGCGTGAATCAGTGAATATTCACTAATTCAGATTTAGAGTGTATATCGGCACAATCTTCTTAATGAGCCAAAGCCAACTCGAATAGAGACTTACTTACGCCTCTCACGGATGTCTCGCGCTGAGAACACCGGGGACGGACCTCTGGCCTGCAGTGTCCTGGACACCGTAGCTGGCTGCGCCTCGACGTCGTTAACGACCCTCTGGCTCGATGTCGACGACGCCAAGCGTCAACGCACAGCACGTCTTCACTTCTTGCGGCGGCCCTCTCCCACGCTGAATTTTCGCAAGACTTTATAGTCGAGGCCCGAGATGTTAAAGCATCCTCCAGTAGCTTGGCCCGCCCTCGGCTGCGTTCCTGGCTATATTAAGGCCCTTTCACACGATCAAATATATATTGAATTCAATTTATTGAATAGCATGTCGGTTCAAGCAATTTTATTCAATAAAGATTGAAGGGATCACTTGAAAACTTACCACGCGAGTTGTAAACAAATTATGCACAAAATAAATAATATACCTATTTCACAATTATCTACTAACGTTGCACGACACAAAATATTTGGTTTAATTATTTCAAAATTTATTACTACATTTGTATATATTGTTTAAAAGGAATAATGCTCGGTTTAATTTTTAATATGGTTAAATTCGCATACAGAACTCAACTTATCTGTCATTTGAATTAGTACTGTCAGAAGAACCTCTACTCCATTCGAAAATATTTTGGTTGAAGAAAATTTCAAAATGTTCGAAACGAATATCTTTGACGAAATTCACGACATTCAACAAATTGAAAAACAAAATGGTCGGGGTTATGTCGTCAATATGGCATCACACGACATTCAAGAGATTGAATTCAATAAGGTTGATAGAAAATTGAAGCAAAATTTGGTCTTGTGAAAGGGCCTTTACTCTCGCAACACCATGTCTCAGCTTGTATAGAGAGCAAAAGACCATAATTCTTACTATACAAGTCTGGTAACACCAGTATACGTTTGATTGTTTCATAAAACAATATGGGAACGTTATCATTGATGTATGAGAAACAGTTTTATAGGTGGTTCCGGATAAAGTGAGCTCTCAAAACAGCCCTGCTAAAGTTCTATTTTCAGCCAATTCATATCTTTCCGCGCGTTACGGCTAACAACGGGATATGTCTAACCTATCTGGACACATCACTTAATGCTTGCGCGTTTAAGATAAAGTGTGCAGTCGGTAGGAACCTAAATAGTTTGATCTAAAAAAGTATATAAATCATACAATACACATATATGTCCAATTTATTTGATTTTATTTAAGTATTGTTGCGTTTAGATAGGAAAATATACGGAACTATATACGGCATTTCGCTACCAACTATACAAGTACTAAGGGAACTATAGTTAATGTTGAGTTATATGCAGAAACGGCTAGTGATTTTTTTTTTCAAAGGTTAAACCTTTAGTGCTCACTTTATTCCGAACGACTTATACCACATGTACTTTCTCAACACTCATATGCATCGATGTGCCAAATTTAACATTAAGTTTTGTAGTGTAATTGAGACAGACGTTGAGCGCCTTCAGAAGGCAAATCCTGCAGAGTTTGCAGAGTTAGTTGCTACTAGATCTTTGACAGAGAAATTTGCTTACTTTGTTTTGTAGTCAATCAACAAATGTACGTACATCTACAGAGAAAAAGCTGATGACCTTCAAATGTTGTCTGAACAGATTTTCTTGAATCATAGGAACACTGTCGATCAATTTACCTTCCAAACAAAAAAAAAATATCAAAATTTGTTCGTCTGTTTAGGAACTACGATGCCATCAACAGACACACAGACACACACATACACACGTTAAACTTATAATACCCTTCCTTTTATGCAGGGAGTTAAAATTTTCTACCCTGACGTTATTAATGTACGTTTCTTTAATAATGGTGATTTGTAATTATGTCAAGGAATCGGTCATTCTTCTAAAATGTTATTTTTTTTATTTATTTTACTTAAACGTCTCCAGGTGTTTATACTGAAATTTTCTATCTCTTTTGGAATATTATTTGTGTCTGCAGTTTCATAGCATTTACTAACCATTAAGTTGTTCAAACTCTACGCAAAGTCAGTTAGGAGTGATCGTGTTTGAGAACACGTTATTTATATCTAAGTATTGTATTGCAATGTGTTTTAACAATATTTTATTTTGTTACTATGAACACGGATAAATATTTTCTGCAAACATTAGCAATATAACAGAATACATAGACAGCACAGTGTGTCGGGGTTATTAAACCACACGAACTTAATGAATAATTATTACGAACAATTTTTGTACGAGTTTGACGTGAGTCTTTGGCAACATCGAATTCAATATTTCTTGTTTTTAACCCCCGATGCAAAAAGAGTGTGTTATAAGTTTGACGTGTCTGTCTGTGGCACCGTAGCTCCTAAACGAATGGACCGATTTTGATGCTTTTTTTTTGTTTGAAAGCTGACGTGATCGAGATCGTTTTCAGCTATGATTCACGGAAATCTGTTCAGCCGTTTAAAGATCAGCTATGATTCACGGAAATCTGTTCAGCCGTTTAAAGATAATTATCTATTTTCTATTTTTGAGTGAATATGAGCATTTATACTGGTCTGATCGATTTAGAATTTAATATTCTGTTAGTAGGGGGTTAATTTAAATATTTTCGAGCTATACCGTTATATGTCTCGAAGCAAATTTAAATATGTGAAAATTGAACTATCGCTACGAAGACAAAACAAGCAAGAATTTACTAGCTTAACTGATAAACCTACTTTCCTCAGATAGGGCAAAAATTAGCCATGAAGGTTGAATTCGTTTACGTAAATCTAGGAATATTAAATGACAATATTAATTACGACAAATAATGAACGAAACATACAAAAAACAATTCAACTTAATAAGTAATATAAGTTACCTATACACAGTTTGATTGCAATGAGGAAAATTTTTCTGAGATATCTTTTTACCATAAAGATAAAAAAAAAATGTTGCAGATTTCTAAATATTAGCAAAGTATGAACGAAATACATAGAAGTTCAGTCAACTAACTAACTAGAACACGCATGCCGAGATTAACAAACCCCGGAAAAAAATATTTTCCCCAAATATGCTATATTATGCAAAAATATGAAATCATCGTAATTATGAATATATGAACACGTGATAAGCGAAATACAGAAAAGTCGAGTCAGCTTTGTAGGCAATGTGGTATATATGTACCAAGTTTGACGAAATTCTGCAATATACTTCCTATTGTTGTACTATGCTAAAAATATACTAATGTGTTGTTCCTGGACATACTGTATTTACTTTGCGCTACACAACACGTACTACAGGTGAATTACTAGCAAATAATTTCGCCGCTGTGATCTAGCAATTTTTCTTATATTCATAATCCGAGGAAGCATCTTTTCAAAACTCAATGTAAAAAAAAAATTGAAAATTTTGTTTAGGACCAAATCTGTATAAACCACTTCTACTAAATAGGATGGTGGAATGGGTTTTGATCTAAAGTGAATATTTACCATTGGGAAGAAAATTGGAAAATGTATTTTGGTAACAATACTGAATAAATCCACATTTTCTCATTAAAAGTCAATATAAATCTCTGTTATAATATACATTGCAATGTTTGTTGTTTTCAAAACTGAATATATCAATACATTTTTGTATTTGAATGCCTCCCTCTCCATATACACTACTGTCATTCTGTCGCAAGAGATGGCAGCATTGTAACCTATAGATACATAGTTGTCAACCTTGAAACATTTGCTGTCCTGCTGGTCTATTCATATATCCAAAACCCTTTTATTTTTATTTTTTATTTTTCAAAATGTATTATTTCTATTGTTTGTCAAAACTCGATGTGCCATATCTAAAACAGTGCATGTTTGGTACCTCATTGTTGCTCTGACTGGGTATCCTACTGTTTTTTTTTTATTTACCGATTAGAGGATACATATTTTTCCTCTCTCCTGTAATGTTACATTTTTTGGAGATATTTAGTTTTGCAAAAATGTTCCTCATTTATTTGTCTTATTGCGGCATAAATGTATGTTATCAGCTGACCTGTTATAGCTGTATTGTAGCTAACATAATAAACAGAGTGCTGTATAATCTCAAATTTAATGGTTTTTCTTTTTAGAAGTTCAAAAAGGCTAAAATTAATACAATCTAATGTTTTGACCAATACCGAGCCTTAGAACGGGCGGGCGCTGATCTGATCCACGGCTGTTTCACTGAAGCATTCTGCCTGGTTGTAAATACCTCGGTCTGCCTGTATATTCCCCCTGAAAACAGGAAGCGAGCATTAAAGGATCCATAAATCTAGCGCGGGGACGGGCGTCAGTTAACTAATCGCCCGTTTGCCTAATCCCGCCGCCTCGCAGGCTTCAAGGATACTGGGAGCAAGACCCGCTAATCCGCCGCTATCGGCGACATAAGACGGCCACAGACACCGCCCCCCCACGCTTTACCACCTCACGTACACTCCTTGCCGAATAAAACTCGCACCTCGAGACACCTGGGTACAGTGTCGAAAGTCTTGGATATACTTGGCGGTTATAAAGGACGTTGAGAGAAACTGCTCGAGGTTGAAATGTTAATATATTGGTAATCTGACGAAGTATTTAACTATCAATACACTTTTGTAAGAGTGCAAAACACATTTTTCAACATGTACAGTGATGCCATTCGTACCAAAATAGTGGTAAAACTTCAGCAATACTTACACCCAGGTATTAATATTGCATAAATATGGGAAAAATTTTATATGCTAAATTTTCAGGGTGAAATAATGGAAAACAAGCATATTTTAGTTTTGTACAGCAGTTCCTCCTGCAGTATATCGATGATGTTGAACGTCAACCTCGTATGTCAGGAGAGACGAAAGCACTTTAGAACATAATAATAACAGTATATCTCGTAATAACTCTTCAGACATATTTACCATACAAGAATACTTCAAATTAAATAACAGACATATTAGTCAATGTTTAGGTATAACAGGGGCATACAAGTTGGCGGTATGGGAAATTGAATTGTTTTGCAGTTCAGCACCATAGATATGATAACATAGACACTGAGACAAACAGGTTGTTCAGAAACAAATGCCTAATAAGCACACCCCGCGAATCCTCGGCTAAATTGCAGACGAAATTGTTAGTGGTAAAATGTTGTACGAAGACATTTTACGTGCGCAACGTGGCAACACTGCACGGAAATAGTACCCTATTGCACTCCACGATCAGGATCAGGTATTATTTCATGTATGTTATGTTAGGTAGACACAGATTCATGTTTGGACTGCTCAGGATTTGAACCTGGACCAATAATACACACGTCAGAACAGTAGTAGTTAAGATAAGTAAAATATCTGTGGAGCGCAAGAGTGGAGTATGTACAGTGCTATGTTGCCACATTGTGCATGTAAAATGTCACCGTACAACATTTTGCCAATAAATTTTCGTCTCCATTGTAGCCCAGGATTTGCGGGGTGTGCTTATTATGCGTTTGTTTTTGGACACCCTATATATTTATTTTGCATGGTTTAGATAAATAGTCTTTTGAAAAAGGTTTAAAACACTTTCGTTTAAAACGTACAAAATTGCTACTAGTGATGTATTATGTACAAATTAAAATTTAGTGCACTTTTGCAAGATCCCTCCGCAAAGTATTATTTGTTGCTGATCGACAGTATGAAAGTCACACGGGTTTTTCGCATTGTCTACATAGTTTTTTTTTTATTTTTTTATTTCATTTATTTTTTGTTTGTTCCTTGTTTTATCTGACCCGATTCCAGTTTTGGAATTTCATGTTGTGTATGTTTCCTGTTGACTAAAGCATACTCTGCTTATTGATGTTTTCTTGCCTTATTTTTGGTTTTATTTTGACAGTCATTTATTTCGCAATGGAGTATGTCCAAGCAAATAAATCCAGTCACTACTCATCATAATTCGATGGGAATATTTTGCTGAGTAGATATGCTATTAGCGGGCGTTTATTTATATTGCACTGAACGGTAGTACGCTTTGCTTTCGAGCAAAAAAATTTAATAGGGCATTTAGAAATATAACGGATTTAAACCACGAAATCCATAAAAATGGAAAACTGTAATTTTATAATTTTAAGTACGATAATATCCAGGACTCTGTAACAACCGAATTTCAAAAATATTCACCTTTTGAATTTAAAATAATTCTACTATCCGAAAACCTCTGTGCGAGTGGTTTATGGATGTTAAAATTATTTTAAAATTAAAACGCAAACGTTTTTGAATTTAGGACCTATAAATATATTGAATATGATAAAGACTCTGTGCTTAAATCGATTAAGGAAATATTATTACGGTATGTGGTTTACCAATAACAAAACTTTTTCGTACTGAGTATATCTATTGAAAATTAAAGTCTGAATGAAAGAGAATGAATTACAAATTACAGTAAATCTCAAGACCTACTGCTCCAATATTAAACACATGCCTTATCTTTAAGCTGTTAAGTATTACAATTTTGGACAGGAAATCAAAATACGTGACGGGAGTCAACCGTTAACAAAATTTTTTATAAACTTTTTCAATAAAAAATTTGTTTAAAAATTTTATATAACAATATTTTAAGTGATCATGATATATAGGAAAGATTATTAGATTTCATATATAGCAATGAAAATATGTTTTCGAGACGGTGACTTAAAAAGACTGTTTCCGATGTCCCAACTTAAGTAATTTCTCTTAAAAGGAATAATTTGTTTGGCCTGAAATTACATTTATTATTAATTTTTTTTATTTGATTTATCAGAATGTGCGAGGAAAACTAATACGAAACACTTTCAATAATTCCATTACTGGTACGGCATAAAATGATCGTGTGATTTTGTTTCCGGAAAAAATAGTAACGCGATCAACATTTCTATAGTCTGCTTTATTTTCCGTGGAAATGACTGGCGTAATACGCTCCATAAAAACATCAATGATTTTCCATTCCAATAAACTACAAAAGTGGCGGAAAGGATGAAAAGGAGGTAAAAAAAAAATAACGGAAAATTATGTTTAATGGCACTGTATCGACATGAAATGCACATTAGTCCATTACGCACACAATCTATAATCGCCATTAGCAAACACAACGTAAGTAAGTAGATCATTCCCATTTCACAAACACACACGGCCGGTAAATAGGTTAATAAATGTTCGTCCCAAACAGTGGAAGCAAGCCATTACTGCGACTCTGTAGCCCTGCGTTGCCCCGTATGTGAGGTTAAGTACGTGTCCAGACCTTGTCCATACATTAAAGCCAGCGTTAATGCGTTATGAATGTCATTATACTTCACTGCAGTTTCCATCCTGTATGCATTCGGAATGTGATTGGTGTTTACAACGCGCATTATAATCTCACGTGTTTGCCACGAGTTTTGGCGTGAGTGCTATTAACTGGATTTTTCCTTCAGTGTACCTGGTGATTATTAATAAACATCATAAAATCACTTCAAGCAAAGTTTATTTCAATAGGCTGTACAATTTAAACTATCAAACTATCAAGTGCATGTTCATAGCAGTCCTAAGTTATAGTTGTAAAATTGTACAATTTTGTAACTATGATGATTGTATTTACCTACTTATCCTCTTTCAAATGTATAGCTTCCTACAACATAAAAAAAACAGTAGTGTTATTCTACTCCTACGTGCAGATAAAATTGAAATAAATAAATTAGTAATCATAGATTGGAAGGCACTAACTGAAGCTGTTATTTACATTACGTAAGTAAGCTCATTTAATAAAGTAAGGAATGGATTAATTGGTTGTGTTAAGGTCCTCGCCTACCACGCGCTTAAAATGCGTTGCAGCGTCTTCGAAAGTACATGTGTCAAATAAACTATTCCACATGTGCCCAATGTGTCTATGTACGAAAAGAAAATACACTCCAAACGATGACTGACGAGTCGTTTCAAAGCATCACGTATATTAGAAAAATAATTTCGGAGATCCTCAAAGTAGCTAAGAACAGCTTTTTCAACCTGTAATATCTTGAAAACTACTCATGGGATTCGTGTGAAACTACTCTAGGAGCATGCAATGGACTTTGCTTAAGCTTTTCACCAATAAAAAGATGGGGTCGCCACAGAAAGTGCCAGTCAGGTGAGTGATCTACGATACCACTGCACGTCGTTTCAGTATATTGCGGTAGAGGCGATACTGCACCAGCTGAGCCTGTCAACATCGCCCTTGCCATCGTGCCTCGCTCACACAAACACACGCCCAGTAGGCGGGCGCCTTAATAAGAAAGTTGTAATACAAAGAACTATGAGCGACACAAAATTAGCATTTTTTAAACAATTCGATAAGTACATTACCATTAGAGACTTCTAAAAAGTCAATCGATAAAGTACTACACTCAATGTTAAAAAGTAACAAGACATGTCCGTTCGCATAGACTTTTACATATTTGTATTATCATGAAATCAGTGTAGTTTATTTTAGTGACAACGGCTCTAAAATATTAACTTATATTAAAAAAGTATCAAACTCAGTGCAAAGCAGCAGTGCATGTTTCATCTCTGTGTTTTCTAAGGTTTTTAGTAGCTTTTTTTTTCGGCAAAGGAATGCCTTTCTTTTAAACAAGTAGCTTTTAACAGTGGTAAGTTAAATTACAAAAGTTACGCTGAATATTTTTCGCAACACAAGAATTACTACCAGACTATGTAATCAGACGCAGGCTTACGTACTTACAAATTTGCAAGAAGAATACTCACGCCGCAATATGTGAGAAGTACTAAACATATTTAAGTAAATAAATATTGTATGGGGAGGATATCCAAGGGCCGGATAACACACTCCGAGAACTGACTTCTAATTGGGTGCCTGCAGGTGATGACATGAAGAGAAGTCCTACGATGGGTGTATGACAGAATGCGAAGGGCGAGGCAAACAGGAAAGCTAAGAGAAAACCCTCCGGCTAATGGCAACGTACATCATGTGTACTAAATCCGAGGAATCGGTGAACCAACTCGCCGAGAACCGAACTCGAATATCATTGGTGGGAGGCGTGCGATCTTGACATTGCGCAAACCCCTTCCACCTCCCTTCTTCAGGACAAAATTGACGAGAACCCGTCAACAAGAATACATACAGGCAATTACAACACAAATTTCGACTTACGGTGATACAATTTCATGACTATTTACTAACGGTGTGTATTGTACACGCCTGTACATTTTAAATGATTCTGCGCCAAGATTTAATTACCTGAAATAGACTGTAAAAACTCACTTATTAACCATTTTCGGCCGTCAAAAATGATGAACTTGAAAACGTTTAATAGCATTTAAATACTATTCCTAAGCAGACATTACTCATGTGCGATGAGCAGTTTTTGAATAATTTGGTAACGGCCGAAGTTCTTCAAGCCGATAAGGCTACACCCATTACACCTACAAAAGAACACACATGTACTCAACCTACTTGACTTCAAGTCCTGTATGTAGGGAAAGGAACGTTACACGAACTCAGTGATGTGTATGTTAGAATTTACTGTCTTGCAGTGGCGGCTCGTGGGTTGTTGGCAGGTAGGGCTGCAGTTGCCGAGAGCTGTACAGGGTTGTACACTGGTTGACTCTGCAGCCACTGACACGCTGATGTGCAGGTGCCCCTTACTACTGTGTCGTCACTAAAGATCTAGTAGCCGGCAAATATTTCATGGTCGTTGGTCTACGGCGCGTTCGTCAAGAGTGTACTGTTCCGACTATCTGCAGCCCCAACTGGCAACAACCCACGAGCCGCCACTGCGGTCTTGTGTATATTTGAGCCCAGACTCACTGTAACAGGAGACAATGAACGGATAAACGGAGCTTGTGTGTACATAGGACAGTAGACTCCAACATTCAGGTCATTGAATTCGTGAGATCTTCCTTTCACTACCCATACGTACAGACGTGGAAATTCCACGTGATTATATAGCGATTGGCTAGAATCTACTGGCCTATACTCACATGAATACACTTTGTGCCGTTATTAGCTCCGAGCCTTCGTTTCTTTGTGTGCTTGCATTACAGTATAGAGAAGATTTATATAGCTAATCTTTAGAGGCACGAGTATTTTGCGTATTCATCTGGCAACAGCCTAGACTTCTCAGACCTATATACACACACTGGTCAAAACCAAATATCCATTGGCTTCTAACCGTACCACGTGTTACCACCATTACTTTTTTCCTTATTTATCACTGGCTTGCAGTCGTCAAAGATGTGTTAAAACAGGTGTCGTCTTATCATAGGAGTAGTGAAGTGTACAATATTGGCATTCAACCTGACCTAGAATCCATACGCTAAATAATCTTGCCTCCACTAATCTTATGTTTAGAGGCACGAGTATTTCGCGTAGTCATCTGGCAACAGCCTAGACTTCTCAGTTCTATACGTGTACCGGCTGAAGCCGAATATCCACGTGATATCCCCACGACTAGTTACCTTGCAATCAACAGCTGTGTGTACTATGTGTCTAAGGAAAACCATGATATTAACGAAAAATACAATGTCGTTTAAAATAATTCTTGGCATCGTCGAAGTGGGCCTCCAGGAATCACAAAGTTTGCAGTAAAGCGGAGGACTGCCATTTCGAGCATCTGGTTCAGATATATTTATAGAAATGTGTAACCAGCGGCCAATATATTACTGCAACGTACAGTGTGTTTCGATTCAACACAGAACTGGCAAGTGGGCTGCCTACCCACCCGCAACCGGCGTGAATTCTGCTCGCGGCGCGCTAGCGACGGAGCTACGTTCGATTTCACTTCAATAAACGTTTATTTACGACATAGTATATTACTACACAGCGATGCGACTAGAAAGATTCATTCATCACAGACGTTTACAATGGACATTTACAATGAACATTTACAAAAGATGTTCGAAGTGGCGTCCATCCTCTTCCAAGCAGAGGGCTACTCGTCGCATGAAGTTCTTGCGTGCGTTGGACAACATCTCAGGCGTGAATTCCGCAAAGGCTTCGGTGATGGCTAGCTCCATTTGTTCGGGTGTTTGAGGTGAT